>OY856409.1:1976154858-1976202358 GCA_963693085.1 Alisma plantago-aquatica | reverse complement strand
ACAACAGAACCAGATCATGCCAAAGTTTCTTCCTACTTTTTGCATCATTGTGAGCATAGACTGATGTCAAGCACATGTGCAGGCCTGCTGCATTCCTGCACTCCAATGCGATATGTTGGTCAGTCATCATTTTCACTATAATCTGTCATGCATTGGGCTTCCACGCCACGCACACTCTTGCTAATTCGGAATATTAGAGATTGGATACATGTTCCCACCCTTGTGGAAACAAATAACCAATGCTTAGTTTATTATTTTCCCTGATCTTGGTTTCAACCAAATCTGCAATAGATCATCCACTACCACTAATCCATTCTCAGATTTCCTTCTTCTTATTACTATCGCACCCCCCTTTAATGTTCCACATTATTATGGACATATTAAAAGGTTTTTGTTTGCCCAAGTACGCCTGGGCTGCTCCTTCTTCTTGTTGCCTTCTCTCTTCTTCTTTGGTTCAACCTGTTTAGGTTCTTCTGCATCCAACTCACTGAGTGCATCAAATCTATTGGTGGCCTCTAATATGGAAATGATGCCTAGTGTATGTGGGATCCCACTTGAGCTTTTCCTCCTTGATGTGGGGGTAAACTCCCCTTCTTCTTTCTGCCATGCATCCTCTGTGTTCTCATCAACATTAATAGTAGATGTGGAATCCATATCTTGCCCAGCAGTAGCAGTATCTAGCTGCTCCTTCATCGCATTAGTGTTGGATGTGGAGGCATCCTTTCCATGCCCCTTGCCAGTCTGGTTCTTTTCCATGCAAGCAGCAATCCTCCCTTCCTTCTTAATAGATCTCCCAGCCGCAGCAGCCTCCCCGACCTGCCCATTATCAACAGCTTTGTTCATGGTGGATGTGGACTCCTCAACTGGCTTTGTGCCCCTTCATGTCTTCTCCACCCACTGTAGGGAGCTCGACCCTACCTTCTTGTCCGGCTTGGTTGCCGCCTCCGCTTTACATGCTTCGTCCGGGTGACCGAATGACCTACAGTGGTTGCACTTCAGTGGTTTATGATCATAGAAGATCCGTACAAGGATGGCCTCCCATCTACAGACAGTCAGCCATACCTGCTCCACTATCTCCTCCTCCGCATTAAGCTCCACCAACACTCGAGCTTTGTCAGACACCAGAGAACGGTCGTCGATGTGACAAACTCTGCCCACTCCCACAGCAATGGTGTTGGCTGCCCACCTAGTCCATGATCGACCAATGGATCCCAAGGTGACCCACGTGGGGATCATGATGAAAGCATCGCGCCTCAACTCATCGCCAAATTCATAGTCTTTAGCGACCACCAGTTGTCCGTCAAACCACCTCGGCTCAAGGTTGATGATGCATTTCTTGTCCGTCGTCGTTGCGAACCGAATCAAGAACACACCAGATTCCTTCGAGATCAGATCAAAGGAACCCTTGGGACCCCAGGTCCTCTTGATCCAAATAAGAAAGTGTGGGTAGAAGGGTCGTTTCCCTACAACGTAAGCCATGATCACGTATTCCCACACATTCTTCATCTTCTCGAACTCATCCTCCACTAATTCAACATGTATCTCATTGTCAGTCCTTCTTGGCATCGAGAAGTCCTCCTTGCTCATCTTGCTTGGAGCAGGCTCTTTCAGGACATGCGTCCACACCTTTTGACTCTTCTTCTTCATCGCTCTAGCTCCCATAAGTGGAGGTTCTTTCTGGCTGCCATCCAATTCCTGACCACTAGGGTTAGAGCCATCGTCACTGCTTCTCCTCTCTTTCTCCTGGTTCTGTGTGTGTGGGTAGGTTGGTGGGTGGTGGTAGGTGTTTGGGGTGGGTGAGGGTGGATGTTGGCAGCCGGAGTGGCCGCCAATGTGGGTGTCATGCCCTAGGGTTGGAAGTCGCTGGGAAGTTGTCCAGACAGACCCAAGGAGATGACACATTTTTTGTTTGTATGTATGTATGTATATGTATGTATATATATGTATGTATATGTATGTATATATATGTATGTATATATATGTATATATATATGTATGTATATATATGTATGTATGTATGTATGTATGTATGTATATATATATATATATATATATATATATATATATATATATATATATATATATATATATATATATATATATATATATATATATATGTGTGTGTGTGTGTGTGTGTGTGTGTGTGTGTGTGTGTGTGTGTGTGTATAGCTTTGGTAACAAAATTTTTTGAAAAAAATGTGTTGTGAGGGAATTGAACCCAAGTCTAACTAGAATTCAATGAGTGTGAACCGCTATGAAAATATTTTTTTCTCTGGCTATCAACATTCCAAATTTTACTTATTCTATATCATCATTCAAATATAAAGGTATGTTAAATATTTTAAAATTGTCTTAGGTAGGCCAAGGCCCCTCCCCTTTTTGGCTCCATCACTAGTTCTGGCACTTCCTTGATGGATATGGAAGGTCGACTGATCCTTGATATTCTCTTTTATCTTAGTAGAATCAATTAGCCAATGTGTTCAATTGTTGCATAGGTACAAAGAAGAAGGAACAAGGCTTTCTTGAGTAAAGAAGTCAAACACGTGTCTGGTCTTGTTCACTTGATCTATTTTAGTTTGTAGAGAATGCAACCAATTGTGTGGTGGTTGTTGTGTGCTATTTATAACCATGAAGGGAAATACTAAGGTTTTCCCTTGTGAGGACCAACTTTAGTGAATCTATCTAGACTTGAAACTTGATTTTTGGTTCCTCTATAGGTTGTGCTTGTCTGTGATCAATTGATTGTGAGGCTTGATCATTGGTAGTTGCAAAGTACTAGCTTTTACCAAAGTTGTAGTTTGTATGTGTGGGTATCTTGATCAAACTAGTGGTAATGGTAGGTAACTGAGACAGTTAATCAAGCATGAAGGTCAAATGTTTTTTAAGTGAGGCTTTATGTCGAGTGCCTAATGTTTTTGGGTAGTCAAAATCCATGGTTGAATAGACTTGGGTTGTTGGTCAGTCACGCTTGGGCTATTGAAGAAATGCTATTTATTCCCTCCACGCATAGTCATTCTTCATAAGGGAATGTTAGGCTCAATTATTTGTGGGATTGTGAGAGGTTGTCGATGGTCGAAAGACTTTTATAGACTTTCTAGTGTGGATGTTCTAGGGCTCTCTTGCAACTTGTGTAGGTGGGAATAGGTTGGAGCATTCGATAATAAACGTACTTAGTGGATCAGTTGGAGAAAGAGATTGATGGGTAGGTGTTCATCATGGTTGATGATTGATATATTTCTGCTATTCAAATAGAGTAGTAATGCACACATTTGTTTTTATCACCCCACTGATACCCCATGTCCACTATTTTCATACTAACAAAAAGTAAGAAAGAGAAAAAGAAGAGATAGAAACATGTTTTTCTTATAACTTTCAATCTGTAACAAATTTTTTGATGAAATGTATATTCCTTACAAAAGAAATGTATTCCAATAAGACTATTGTTAACATTCTTTTGAGAAAAAATAATATGTAATATAAAAATGAGTATTGTGTATTGGATATAGTAATCATTTTCTGAGTGAACTCTAACTCAAAAATGAGTATTTTGTGTTGTTGTTTTGGTATAGTACTCATTCTTTATGTCATTGTATTTTAATGTAAGTATTAAAATTAGTACTCTAATTTTTGGGATAGTACTCATATTATGAGAAACACACTGACCCAAAAATGAGTATTGCATGTCATTCTTTTGGTATGATACTCATTGTTTATGTCATTGTATTTTAAAATAAGTATCAGAATGAATATTGTGTTTTACCTTTGGGGTACTAGCCAATTTCTGAGTAATCGGCTACTCATTATTTGAGTTAGTGTGCTACTCAGAAATGAGTACATCCCCAATATGCAAAATTCATTTTTATGTTTCACATTATTTTTCTTGAAAGTGTGTCTACATTTCTCTTATTGGAATTTAATTCTTTTAAAGAATCGAATGGTTTTTATTTTGTCAAAAATAATCATTATGTATTGGAAGTTAGAAGCAAAACAAGTTTCTCCCTCATCTTTTTTTTCTCTTTTTTTGTGCTTTTTCCTTCACTTTTGTTGCGCTCACTTTCTGCGTCAAGTAGAAAAATACAAACTACAATTCGCTCTGAGTTTTGGGGAGTACAGGAGCAACCCAGATTTGGTGTTGACACCCCTTTTTCTTAGGACGTATTGAAAGTGTTCTTGGTCGTCTGACTAGAATTTGAGAATATAGCTCATCTATTTACCCTCTTAGTTGTCTGATCTCCATAGGGGTAACTTAGTCTTTCACCCCCCCTTCAATTGTCATCTCCATGTTGTGGCATTTATTTGGCATACAGGGACGGCACACTTGGTTTGATTACTAATACTCGACTAGATGGCAGAATGATCATCCACCTTCCTACCAATTTCTAATAGATGATGATCAATGCATCCTCCCTTCTATTCTCTCATTTCGTTTCAAACAACAGTAGCCTAATGAAAACCAAAAGTCATAGAAACAACAACATCAGTGATGATCTAACAAGAACTAGTTGTCACGATTACGACCACATCAAGAGGAAAAATATTACAATTGATATTTAATTCAAGAAATAATCAGGAGCCTAGCAAGATGCAAATGGATTTCTCTAGGCCCCATCCTAAGTTCAAAGGAAGTTGAGATGTTTCCACTAATTTCTCCATCAACAACGCCAAGAAGCATCTTAAAACAATGTGTTGGATGATGCCTGAAGTCAATGACATGTGAAAGAAAAAGTGAAGCTCTGCTTCATGGTTTCTAGAGATGAGGAGGGGAGCATTTTAAGGATAGGAATCTAAAAGTAACATGCCCTGGCCTAAGGTTGAGGAAAGCAACATGCACCCTAGGAAAAGACTCTCCTTTGTGATCTCCGGTGAAGAGGAGGAGATTAGCAAGATGTAGAGTCAATGAATATTGACTTACTAGGCAGATGAGTGCTATACTTAATCCACTCATCGAAAATCCAAGGGTTAAGACTCAAAGTGGAGTTTAAAAGGTTATTCATCTAAACATCATCGCTCACAAATTTCTCCCACTTCTTCCTCTTGAAACACCACAATGTACATACCTGCTATCAAGGCCATTTATATTAGGATGATGTACTAGATATGCCACATGGAATTGCAGAGTTTGAGTTTTGAATCTTTGGTTTTATCTTACCCTTGTTCTGGTAAAATGAACTAAGACACATATTTCTTTCTTTTTTATAATGATTCCATTTGTTATAAGGAGGAGGATGGTAATATAATGTTGATGGTTGAAGATATATATTCTTGCATGGGGGGTGCTTCATCACTAATGATATCATAGACACACACATTCATGCAATGAAAATAAGGAATATCCATCAGATGGATGGAAGGGTGAATATATTAAATCTTCTAATGCTTGTGTGTACATTCCATTTCAGTGATCATTGTATGTCACCTTTAATTTGGGTCGGTTCCAATATTAGTACAATCATGTTCTATTGTATATACCCATGGTGTTCCTATATTTGTGTCACTCCACTGTGTGGGTGTCAGTTCTCGTAATGGGTTGTGCCAGTACTTGAAAGGGGTTGTTCCACTCTTCATGGAGGATCCAATATTTGACTAGGGTGTGCTAGTATTCGTGACTAGGGTGTGCTAATAATCGGGACTTAGGTATGTCAGTACTTGTGTGGGGGTTTTGAATATCCAAACCTAATGTGCCATTACTCGTGTTTAGGATGCCAGTATCCAAAACTAGGTGTGCTAGTATTCCATATGGGTGTGTTCAAGTATTTGATATGGGGGTATGTCAGTTCTAGAGTAGGTTGTGCTAGTATTCATGAGGGGGTGTGATAGTATTCATGTAAGCGGTGTTCCAGTGTGTGCTTCTTCTTGTGCTAGTATTAGCATTCTAATTTTCATTTGCCAATATTATGCGATCCAGTTTTCAAGTTTCCTTCACTGAAGTATTCTAGTTACATTTACCCCATTCTTATTTTATAAGTGACACTTGTTTGAGGTCTATGTTAACATTCCTCCCTTATGTTATTTTTTGTGAAAAAATATTATTCCCAACCATGTGTCCTCTAAGACAATTAATGAGCATCATGAAGTTTAAATTAATTGTGACATGTTCCAGTTAGACTACTTTAGAGATTAGAAATATTTTGATTATAGTGGGTGTGAATATGTAAGACGGATTTATCCATCTATCCTATCCTCTCTATTATTTTTGATATCATGGTGGATATTCTCATGTATCATTAATTGTTGAGTTTAAGCATGTAGTACATGATTCCATTATGCAACCACAAACATTTTTTTTGGTTTGTTTTGACTTACCTTTGAAGCAATTCATCCTACTGAATACCTTGATGGGAAAGGAAAAAGAAAAATGGACTCTTCACAAGCCCAATTTGCAAGGAGGTGATGAAGTGATTGAATTCTTTTTTACTATCAACATAGGGGTCATATATTGGAGCACATGTAAAAGCAATATTCCAACTATTCCTAAATAGAGGGACATATATAGTTGTGCAGTCTTTAACAGGCTATTCATTTAACATTAGAATAGTAAAATTGACTTCAATAAATTCATCCAATGGAAAAATATACAATATACTTCACAGATATGTAAGAAGATCACTATAGAGATAGTTTATAGTCGTACAAAATGTAATTTTTAGTTTAATTCAAGATTTTATGTTCTAAGCATGAGAAAGGAGTTATTAATGGCATATACTATCCACCTATGTAATACAACAATAATAATTTTTTGGAATGAAATTATGTGGCTTTCGTTCTAGTGTTCATTCATTTACGAGCTAGTTTGCATTAATATGCATGCCATTTTTATTGAATAAATGTTACAAGTCTAGTCAATATACATGCCATGTTTGATTAGCATCTGTGCCAGTGTTTATTCGACTATCTACCTTGCTCGACGTGTATGTCTGCCAGTTACTGTATGTTTAAGTGCCATCTGTGATGTGTATGTGTGCAATTTTCATTGAGTAAATGAGGAGAGGAAGAGGAGTAAGGCTACTATAGAGAAGGAGAAGAGGAACAAGGAGGAGTATAAAAGGAAAACCATTGCATTGGAGGAGGAGAAATGTATTAAGGAGAAGGAGAAAAGAAATAAGGGAAGGAGAAAAGGACTAAGGAGTGGGAGAAATGGAAAAAGGAGTAGGAGAAAAGGAACAAGGAGCATGAAAAAAAGAGTAAGGAGTAGGATAAATGGAGCAAGGAAGATGAGAAGACGAACAATGTTGGGTTGGAGGAGTAAAGGATAAAGGTTGTGAAAGAGAAGGGAAACGAAGGAAGAGATAATGAATAAGGACAAGGAGAATAGGAATGGGTAGGGGAGAAGAGGAACAAAGTTGTGTTGGAGGAGGATAAATGCAATAAGGTTGTAGAAGAGAAGAAGAAGAACAAGAACAATAAGGAGTAGGAGAAAAGGAATAAGGAGCATGAGAAATGGAACAAGGAGGAGGATAAGAGGAACAATGCTATGTTAGAGAACTAAAGAAACAAGGTTGTGAAGGAGAAGATAGTGAAAAATGAGGAGGGGAAAAGGAGCAAGGACAAAGAGAATAGGAACAAGGAGGAGGAGAAGAGGAACAATGTTGCATTGGAGGAGGAAAATAGAAAGAGATTGTAGAGGAGAAAAAAATGAACAAGGAGCAGGAGAAAAGGAACAGATGGAGAAGAAAAGGAACAAGGATCGAGAGAAAAAAAAATGGAGGAAGAGAAAATAAAGAGTAGGAGAAAAGGAACAAGGAGGAGAAGACAAACAACATAGTGTTAGAAAATGAGAAAAAGAAAAAACTTGCAAAGTGGGAGGAGTAAAGGAAAAAGGTTGTAAAGGAAAAGAAAAGGAACAAGAAGGAAAAAAAGGAATAAGGACGAGGTGAACATGAATGAGAAGGGGAAGAACAAGAACAACACTGTGTTGGAGGACTAGAAATTGACAAGGATGTAGAGGAGAAAAAAGGATCGATGAGAAGGAGAAATGGAACAATGAGGGAAGAAGAGGAACGATGTTGCATTAGAGGAGGACAAATGGAACATGGATGAGGAGAACATAAACAGTGAAAGGGAGAAAAGGAAAAACACTACATATGAGCATGAGAAGAGGAAAATATTGGCACACCCCCCATGAATAATGACCAGTTTTGAAATACAAATATGTAATTTTGAATATGTTTACGTGCTAGAAAATACTACTACCGAAAAGATATTTTGAAGATGATACATGTCGGTGTTGATTATGCATACTTAGCCATTTTTAAATAACTAAAAAGAAGGGTATGTGCCATAATATTTTATGTCAGTTCCTCTAGTCCAATAGGTACTTATTGATGTCTATACAAAACTATGCATCATAGACTGGTCGATTGCTATGACTTTATTTGCACCACTCACTAATTTGGTTCCTTTCTAGCACTCTCTACAAAGTGCTACCATTCTACTTGATCTTTTCTTGCCTTTCTCTGAGTAGAAACTTATCTTCTTGATATTTTATCTCCTTCTATAATCACAAACTTACTGTGGAATTCCCAAACTCCCAAAATAGGGTTTTTCAATGGTAGTAATTCACCATCTACAATTCCTCAAAAAAAACTTCTCATTCATCAATGTTTTATTTTCTTTTTCAGATAGAAATCTGACTCCAGTGCAAGACAAGGGACAACTTTGTGATTGACCTGAACAAGTTAATGAATATGTTGGCTAGACTCAAAGAAGTGAAGAAGCATCTAAATAGATCAAGTTTTGTTGGACTCCTCTTATTGAAGTTGAAGACTCTCACAAAGGAAGTTCTTCACTTCTTGTGTACTTATTTAAAATTGGATAATTTGAATTGGGAAACCCTCAAAGGATATCAATTGAAGATGATGGGTCATAACATCCAACTAGTTTACATCATCCCTTAGAGTTGCCTACCTGTTAATATTACACACAGTGATGGAAATTCTATAGAATACTCGAGTCTAGGATCAAAGCATAAACCTCCCTCTTCTTAGACCATTTAACTTTCATGCTCACCTTCTCACCTAATTTTAAATATACTAGATTTAATGGAGTCAAATAACACATTATACGTATAAGTATCCTTCATGTATGCAATATAAGGATTAAATAAACAAATACTTTTAATAGAGGTATTTGATGAGAAAATATACTAATGAAATAATTTCAATATGACACATCAAATCATTTTAAGTGAATTTGAGGAAAAGAAATAGAAAGTAAAAAGTAATGTATCAAAATCTATTGAGAAAGACATTAAATGGATTCGTCAAGTACTCAAGTTAAAATAAGTAAATAAAATATCAAATGTTTTTTGAAGAAGAAATTGATGGTAAATTATAACTACTCGCACCTTTGATAGCATGTCCTTTATTTTCTATACCGATCAAATTCTCTTTGACTATTCATTTAATTGATCAAAATCCTACATAAATATACATTAATATACTCAATAATTACTTTAGTATGCCACTGTATAGTCAGGATTTTGTAATGCACGCAACATTTCATCCCTTATGATTGATCATGCACTAGGTCTTGCGTAAGTAGGTGACCAGCCGGCCATAATTGGTGTGGCTTAACTGTTGATATGTATGCCCAAAGAGCCAATCATATGATGATTGGAATGTGGCATTAGATACCCAGTTTGATAAGCGTAAAGGTAATTATGTCTATTATGTTTGTTTGAATCATGAGATGGCTACATATACATAGTAGATGTCTAAAGAATGATGTTACTTGATTACTTGTGTCTTCGGGTTGATGACATGAACAACAAGATCGTATGCATGATAAGATTACATACATTCTTATTATGTCCCTAGTCGGGTATTACTGTGGAAGTAAAATAGATAATAATAATAATAATACATAAAACTAGAGTGTGTGTTGATTGATGACATAGTCTCATTAGTCATGATATATGATATCAAGTCAAGCACATAGGGACATGTTAGTGAAAAGTGTATCAGAAAAACCCTCCTTGAGTGTGATACATGGATACCATAGAATGGTAGTCAGAATCAGCTCTCATAGTGATAGTGGTGATTGTGGTTCTTATACCTGAAGTCACTACACTCATCAAATGTTGTTTGATGTATTTAGACATCATCCAACGTGATCTTGAATAAGGGTTGCCATAAAGATGATGCTCTAGTGCACTGTGACACATGGGGATTGAGTGTGAGTGATGTAGATGGAATTTTCCCTCCTATTGGAGATTGATATCAAAGCCACTTGATAAAAAATTTGAGAAATGTATGGTCATACTCATGTGACTCAATATATGATATGTGAACTCACATTCATCTCATACAGTCTGCTCTAGTTCAAGGAACATGGATTGAACATTGAGAGCATGATGATTCCATGCCTTGAGTCTGCTCTAGTTCAATCTAGATATCAGAGACAAAGGAACTATATGATCACGGTAACACTGATCATGGATTGTAGGTTGAAGTTGTTCTCTAACTTTTGAATTACTTAGGTAGAAATGATGTGTTGCTAGGCACTGCTCATTGCTTGTGATGCCATAAGCTGGTTATGGACATTCACTGCCAACGTAATTTGGGACCTATAGGGTCACACGCATAGGATACACTTGGAATAGGAGTTTATTCATGAATTAAAAAGTGTTTTTGTATTCAATTAAACAATTGAGGGTAAAAATTGACTGACTGGACTCTGAAAGGACCAGTTCAAGTGTTGAACTAATTGGTTAGAGTGTCAGGTCAATTGGAATCAACATTGGTTGAATAATGCCTGAACCAAGGCATGAGCCGATTGGTTCACCTAATGAACTAACTGGTTCATGGTCCCAACTGATCAGTTCATATGATGAACCTCCTAGTTCAATGGTCAATCCAATTGGATCAAGGATTGATGATGTTGCCATGATTTGCATTAATCGTGCATTGATTACCAACATGATTCGAAACATGAATACACATGAACTGTCTAGTTTATGAGATGACATGACCGGTTCATGCATGAGTTGACCAGTTGGGTAGTTGAACCAACCGGTTCGCCATCCTAAGTTTCCAAAAAAATCATGAATTTTGTATTTTCAAATCCCACACAGACTGGGAACCCTAGCCCTACCCGCTCCTATAAATAGAGGGGTATTGGTGGCTTCCCACACACAACATTAAGCTCTAACATTTTTGTCCTCTCTGGTTGTGGTAACCAATAGAGATCACAAACAAGTCCTACCCGTAAAAGGGAGGAATAGCAAGGGAGGGACAATTTTAAGAGAGTGAGTTAGTGATAGTGCACTAACGTTCAAGGGACAACTCCTTCCCATTGGTTCTGGTAGAGCAATGTGGAATTCCTAGAGGCCTGTGTGGACTACTCTAGAGGCAATGAGTTTTTCCCACTAGGACGACAACGTCCACCGCCATTCATGGTGATACACCAGGAGGTCGTTGGTGATGATTGTTCAAGTGTTGGTGAAGAAGGAGCATGTTGCTGCCTGAAGAAGAAGTGTGTTGCTTCTTAGAGAAGAAGCATGATACTGCATCAATAGTTGTTGTTGGACTTGCTCCAGGACTAGTTATAATTCTTTTTACTCTCTTTTCTAGATACATTATTGTTGACGTGATCTACTAGTTAGGGCATTGGACTTTAATTTTTTTTTTTTGATGCCTTATTTGTCACCCCGATTTCCCAACATTAACCTCTTCTTTTCTAACCCTATTTCACCTCCACCACCCTTCCTTCTCCCTTCCACATTTCTCAAACCCTAGCCACTTGCAACTCTCCCTCTCCCTACGGTCATCAATAGTGGTTGCAGGGAGGACGTCGTCGCCTACTGTCTTTCCCTGTGTGGACTCATGCGACTATCTATGATCACGGATTCACCAAGATTTATCACCTCTAGATCCATGTTCTCTAGTGGCACCACCTCACCCATCTCTCCCCACCAAATCACCATCCACCTCCATAACTTCAGTCTACTTCTCCTTATATTGCAACTAGGAATAAGGCATAGGAACCTATCGCCTCTTTCGTTTGTGATTTTACTCTGCTCTTTCTCCTTCTTTGCTAAGACAATCATTTCCACCACTTGAACCAGGCACTAGCCACCCTCTGTGTTCCTTGGCATCACACCCATGGCTAACGGAGAAGATTCATTATCAATTGATAGCAGTGGCTAGTATGGGATCGTGGTTTGAAATCTCGCATCACCTCCTTGCACCCGACTCTAAACCCAGCTAACACACAACTTCAATCGACCCTACCCCGCCTAGCTTGACCCCTTCCATGACTTTAGTAGATCGAGAGGAAAGAATGCCATCTTCCTGGAATCACTTGCTCTACCTGCAACTAGAATCATAAAATGCATGATCTGCACACAAATTTGAGATGGAACCACATGTTATGGGTATTTCCCTCATTCAAACAACTTATAGATTAATTTTAGTGAATCCACGAAACTTCTAATACAAACCTAGTATGAGGTCCCTATGCTCTTCCTACCATCATATGTGATGCATTCCACCTCTCATCTCAAGCCATGTTGATGTCCATTAAAACCTTTACTAGTATGGGGAGGAACGTTCCATTCTCTCTATTCACTGGCAACCAGATCAGGTTGGAGTTCCAACTCAGGTGATCATGTTGGGGAGTACTTAACCATGAAGATCAACATAAGGATGACTATTGCAGCCTCTTCCAGTCACACTAACAACAACATTAGTCCCTTTAAAGGAAAGGAGAACTCAATGTTGAAAGTCTAAACATCTTTCAAAACATGGGCCTTCTTAGAATTGATCCCTCTAGATAAGTAGAGAGTCAATCATTGTAAGTTAGTGCATTAGTCTATCTTTTGTTTTAGAACTACAATTCAGTAGACAAATGATTATTTGCCTAGATGATGCTTAGTAGTTTAGATAATTATATGTTTCAATCATAGTACTCTAAATATATGTACACAGAAATATGTATATATGTTATAGAGTACAATAT
The DNA here is from genome assembly GCA_963693085.1 of Alisma plantago-aquatica. Lineage (NCBI taxonomy): Eukaryota > Viridiplantae > Streptophyta > Magnoliopsida > Alismatales > Alismataceae > Alisma > Alisma plantago-aquatica. Next base: position 1,976,189,401 of record OY856409.1, on the reverse strand, counting down.
CATCATCATAGACCAATAATGTCGAGTAGGTGTCTCCTAACAAAGGGACCTAGGTTTGAGTCCAAGACGCCGCCTTGATTTACCACCCTCCCAGATGTTCGGCCTTCATCACGAGCATGGGAGATGGGGAGAGAATGCCTCTCTTAATCCCAGAATTGATGAATCAATCATTTAGATTATTGAGTTAAGGTACTAATGAATATATATATATATATAGAGAGAGAGAGAGAGAGAGATGAAAACAGAGCCATTGTATTAATCACTAGATGATACAATGTGCTCTTCAGCAAATACCGGGAAATTACATGTGATGATTGATTCTCTTTCCTCTCCCAAGACCATTTTTGCTAACTGGTGTGCCACAGAGTTCCCTTCTCTAAGGGTGTGAGAGAAAAAAATTGAACTGAACATGCTGGCCTGCATTTTTATGTCACTAAACAGCAATTCAATTGGGCTTAAACCCCCCATTTGTTTCATGATTTTCTACCACACATTCATAGCATCGGTCTCCACTTCAATTAGGTTGAGATTCAGGCCTTTTGCAATTTTTAGGCCAAACTTGATCCCCTGGGCTTCAGCTATATATGGGCTCCATCTACATTTACATGTTCTTGTGGCCATAGAAACCACTTCACTATTATGATTCTTGATAATAGCAGGTAGACACACCCTTTGATCAGCTATGAAGGTTGTATCTATGTTGATTTTTGTACAACCCATAGGTGGTACTCTCCATCTGCACTCTTTTCTGTCCACCGTGGTTCTTTTAATAGTCTTGTCCTGGAGTCTTAAGTCCACAAAGCTATGAGCCCAGTGGAGAATGTTGTGTGTTGTCAAGCACGGTTGTATGTTCGTACTGCTGAAGATACTCTCATTTCTGCATATCCAAGATGCCAAGCAGATGGATGTGAAATCCACAAGAGTACTATTATCCCCTTTATTTAGAATCCAGTTGAGAAGATCACCAAAGTCACTGGTTGGTGCTTCACTGATTAACCCTCTGTTCTCAGGTTCATTCCAAATCATCTCGGCATGAGTGCACTGGGTCATGATATGAATAGTTGATTCATCTGTGTTTAAACACACTTCACAAATGCTATTATCGCTTATGTGTCTGGTTTGAAGGTTACATTTCGTAGGGAGGGCATGTTTCATACATCTCCACAAAAAGTGCTTCATCTTGGGATGCATTGAGCTCTTCCACACTTTATTCCACATGTCATGGTTGATAAACCTTCCCCTGTCAATGGTATTTTTATGGACAAGGACACCCAGCCAATAGGCCGATTTAACAGTGAGCGTGCCATCTTGGGTAGGATACTAGTAGAGCGAAGGTTTTCCCCACATGCATGTGGGAATCTTTAGGATTTCATTTATTATGTCTTCTGAGAATATATTCTTCAGTCTAGTAATGTCCCACTCATCCGAGCTGTTCAAGAGCTCCTTCACCCAGATAGGTCAATCTCTGTTGTCCTCTGAACTTTGTGACACAGCAATATGCTTTTCGGGGATCCAGCTATCATTCCAGATGTGGATTTTGGAATCCATGGTTATGTTCCACCTCAGTCCCTAAACAAGAAGAGATTTAACACCCCAAATACTTCTCCAGCAGTAGTTCAGATCATGACCTCTATTTTCAGTAAGTGAATCATTACTATTGTAATATCTGGCCTTAAAAACTATTGTGATAGTGTATTTTGATTCATGCTGAAGGCGCCATGCTTGTTTAGCCAGAAAAGCATGATTGAAAATCTTTAAATCGTGGAATCCCAACCCCACTTATATATATATATATATATATATATATATATCTGTGTGTGTGTGTGTGTGTTTGTGTGTGTGTGTGTGTGTCTGTTTGTGTGTGTAGTAAACTGGTAAATGTAAGTGTAGTATTTCTGAGCCAAATAACAACAAAATACTTCCAATACAAATGATACTTCGTATAAAATTTGGAGCTAAAGTAAATTGAACATTTATCTATAATAAGGAATGGGTTGTGGGTCGATGAAGCCCAGATTCTAATCACGTATATTATTTTCCTTGATTATATTGAATAGAGATGTAAATTTTCAAGTAACTCATAATGGTAAAACCTCTACATAACTATACTATACTTATTGGAAAACAAAACCCTAAAAATGACAAGTAAAGATACTTAAATAATGTAATATCAAATATTAAGTCATGAGGCCAAATGATACAATATTAATAAATATATCAATTAAAGGATCTTACATCAAAGAACATTATGGTGGACTAATGTGTATATATAACACTTACAGGTGGAGAAGAAGGAATTGGGAATTATGATAGTAGGAATAGGATTAGTCTTGAAGATAAGGTATGTGCTTTTCCCTATTTAATTTTGGACATTATATTGACTAAAATATTTCTGTAATGAGGCATTCTTGTTAATTGGCCTTTTTACTTCTTCCATGATGAAAATTCCTTATTCTTTGAAATTGACAAATATCCTATTGCCTTGGGTCTATGACCCCACTTGCATTGTTGTTTGGAATTGAAATTGTGATTGATGGCTTATACCATTTCTTGCCACTCTGTTTATGTGTGTTTGGTAATTTATCTAGATATCTATTGGATGGTGCATGAACACAACAATTAGGGTACGTATTTCTGTCATGGGTGTGTCTTTCCACCTCTTATATATACAGGGGTGCATCTTTCTACCCAGAGTGTGTCTTTCCACCCATTATACCAAAGATCTAGTGGTTTCTTGGATGTACCATAGTTGTTTATTCTAAATATATTAGCATGTGAATATTTTTTATTGTTGTGATATTGTGAACTATGGCAACACTTTTCATTTTAAATATTGCTCTCTAAAATGTAAATTCCGCATTCTCTTGAAATTCATTCTTTTGAACTAAGCTAAATTCAATTAGCCCCCTCTTGTGGGAACTCCCTCTCTTGAACTTCACTTTCTTAAAATGCCCAAAAAATTTTATATTGTCCACATATACTAATTCTTACTAACACATATCATTTTTATTTCCTAATTTTAGGTTGTTCCCAAAACTACCCAAGTAAAGGTGCTTCGAAGGATGTGGACATATGAAGGTCGTATACATGAAGTTAGCTTGAGGATAGCTTGGAATGGCCATGTTTCCCTCTGTAACTAGGGATCTTGTGAAATTAGATGTAGTGTTTTCATTTTTTGTACCACCCTTAGAGTGATAAACTTATGTACATGGAACATTTTGTAACTTTGCAAATGGTTATATTTTGGTTGCTTAATATTTCATAGCTCATGTCTTATACCATCTGAGTCTGCCTACTATCGGATCCCACTCTTTACAACATGGTATCAGAGCCTAAGCAGTCAGTAACTTTGCTATTTCAAGTTATCCTCTACTTTTTCCTTAGTTGGGTAGTTAGGTAACTCTTCTGGGATGATGATATACCTAATCCTAATTTGTGGAATAACAATAACAGTTCCACTTCCAGTATAAATTGGTCATTTCCCCTTGGCACTTTTGAGTAACCCTAGATCCCTCTAGCCTCTCTTTGGAGATGGAAATTGTACTATGTAGGAGTTGACTCTTCTTGTGTATAACTCCTACTTCCTCCTTAATGAGAAATCATTTTAACTAATATAGAAGGAAGGATGCCTCAAACACATATATTTAGGGTTAAATTTCATTCCTTCTTCCTATACTATATGTTAGAGATGTTTGGGTATGACCTTTTAGATTTCTAAAGTATCAGACCATTTAGATGGATTGCAATGATATTAGAATTATAGTATGTGTGTAGTGTGAGGAAGTGGTTGACTTGGTTCCCACATCAATTTGTGTTCCATCTTTATATTTCTATCATGATTGTTTTCATAAAAAACTTAGTTTTGTTATAAAAGTATATGTACACAAAAGAAAAGCTTTTCAGGTTTTATCGGTTGTTTTTGGAACCAAGTCACAACCACAAGAAAGTCGGAGGCATAGAGAAACCATTTAGTGATAAAATCTTTGACTGGCATGTTCTACCCTGGAACCCTATACCTAAGTCTGATGTAGCATTTAAGAAGAAGAAGTTTAGATGTATACATAGTTATGATCTAGTTGGTCTAACCTTGTGGACTCTATATGGTTACATAGATTATAGAGAAATATTTTTAATGGGTAGAGACATGTAGTCTTAGGGTTGTAACTTAATTTAATGAATAGTTGAAATACATTGTTATTACAATAGTAAACTCTTGGGTAACTTTTAGTAATAAGCTCAAATAATTATAAGTACCGCCAAATCAAGGTGGTGAGTAAGAATTTCTACTTATGTCATCATGTTTGTTACTTTGTTAAAAAAACATATCTTCACTTATCCCTAAAAAATGAACTGAATTCATATTATGTACTGAGTTTTGTATTAAAAAAATTGGGGAAGAAAATGGTCAATACCCCTAATTTTCTAGGAATGTAATGTGAAGAATGATTCTATGTTAGAAGCAAAGATCAGTACACTAGGAATGTTAAAAACAATTGAAAGCACATATTTCCATAAACTCATACAAATAAAAGTGAAAATATACTACATACATATCAACACATGGGTAATGTAAAGTGCACACATAAATAATGGATGACTAATTCAATAGGTTGCATACAACACCCTTTAGTTTATGGTAACTAGGAATCCAAAAAAACCATAATGCTATACCTTAACCCTAACCTAATTAACTAAATATATAAAGTTTTTGGTTATAGACATTATATAATTAATATTTAATGGTAAAATCCATAAATATAATAGCCCTAAGACATAACCCAAGTATTGAGAAAAAATAATACATGTATGGATATTATACCTTAATCTCAAAAAAATGATAATGATGTTGTTTGTAATCGTGATGTGATATGTTGAGGTTCTTCTTCATAATCAAGTTTAGTCCATTGACTTAGTGGTTGTTAAATGAATGAGCCTAAAAATAAATCTACTTATGGAAATTGGTCATGGAAGGGATATTGAACATCATAATAGTAGGATGGAGAGACCTCCTTAACAATGTAGGTGACCATAAAAAATTAAAACTTCTAAGATAATCCTCAATCTTAGTATAAATTTCCTAGATCAATACATGATATGATAAGATGATAGTGACTGGATGGATGGAGTAATATAAGTTCACGTTGGGTTTTTTATATAACTATGATGTCGGTGTATGCTAGGACTCACTACATTAATTCTATCTAGTGAATTAGAAACTTATTTTTTGTTATAAATTATATCTTAGTACTTTGGGATATAGCTTGGTGGATTTTGGGGATGAAATCATGTTTAAGGGGTGGAGTGTTGTAACATACTCAAATCTAGTATCAAAGCTAAAACCTCACTCTTATTGGACCCTTTAACTATCATGCTAACCTTCTCACCTAATTTCAAATGTACTATATTTATTGGAGTAGAATAATATAATGTACCTATAAGTATCCTTCATGTATACAATATTAGGATTAAATAAACAAATACTTTTAATAGAGAAATTTAATGAGAAAATATACTAATAAATAATTTCAATATGACACCCTAAATCATACTAAGCGTATTTGAAGAAAATAAATAGTAACTACAAAATAATGCATCAAAATCTTTTAGGAAAAACATTAAATGGATTAATTGAGTACTCAAGTTAAAATAATTAAATAAAATATCAAATATTTTTGCAAGAAGACACAAATGGTAAATTATATCACCTCACACCTTTGATAGCATGCCCTTTAATTTTTGTACAGATCAAATTCTTTATGACCATTAAATTAATTGATCAAAAATCCTACATTAATATGCATTAATTTACTCAATAATTACTTTAGTATGTCATCGTCCAGTTAGGCTTTTGTAACGCATGTAGTATTTCATCCCTTTCACTTGATTGTTTGCTAGGTCTTGCGCAGGCGGGTGACCAGCCAATTGTAAGAAGTGTGTCTTAAACTCTTCTCTTCTCACCCCATTTCTCCTCCACCACCCTTCCTTCTTCATTCCACATTTCCCAAACCATAGCCACCTGCAACTCTCCCTCTCCTTGTTCTCATCAGTGGTGGTTGCATGTAGGATGTCACCACCAATTGTCTTTCCCTATGTGGACTCATATGGCAGTCTACGATCATGAATTCACCAAGCTTGATTGCCTCCAGATCTGTGTTCTCTAGTGGCACCATCTCACTCGTAACTCACTATAAATCACTATCCACCTCCATCACTTCAGTCTTCTTCTCCTTCTCATATGTCCAGCGTAAGGACGAGAAGCCTAGCTACCTCTTTTGTTTGTGATTTGACTATGCTCTTTCTCCTTCTTTGTTAAGATGACCACCGCCACCACTTGAATCAGGAACTAGCCACCCACCTTGTTCCTTGGCATTGCGCCCATGGCTGATGGAGAAGAGTCATTGTCAATTGACGGTAGTGGCCATTATGGGCTCAGGGTCTGAAGTCTTGCATCACCTCCTCGTACCTGGCTCTAAACCCAACCAACTCACAACTTCGATCAACCCAACCCCACCTAGCTTGACCCCTGCCACTGCTTCAGTAGATCGAGAGGAAAGAACGCCATCTTCCTGACGCCACTTGCCATTCTTGTAACTAGAATCATAAAACTCCTAATCTGCACACAATTTTGAGATGGAACCCCAGGTGTTAAGGGTGTGTCCCTCAATCCACCAACTTACAAATTAATTTCAGTGAATCCAATCCCTATGCAACCATCACATGTGATGCATGCCACCTCTCATCTCAGGACACATTGATGTCCATCAAAACCTTTACTAGTATGGGAAGGAGTGTTCAATTCTCACTATCTGCTGGCAACCAGATCAGGTTGGAGCTCCAACTCTGGTGATCATGTTGCAGAGTTAGTAACCATGAAGAACAACATATCGATGATTGTTTCTTCCTCTTCAAGTCACACTAACAACAATGTTATCCCCTTTAAAGTAAAGGAGAACTCAATGTTGAAAGTCTGAACATCCTTCAACACTAGGGCATGCATCCAACTGATCCCTCCATATCATTAGAGAGTTAAACATTGTAAGTTAGTGCATTTGTCTCTCTTTTGTTTCAGAACTACAGTTCACTAAACAAATGATTATTAGCCTAGATGTTACTTAGTAGTTTGGATAATTATATGTGTCAATCATAGAACTCCATATATACATAGATAGATATTTTTTTTTTTATAAAACATAGATAGATATATGTATATGTGTTATAGAACAATATCATTATATCATAGACGAATAAGTCGAATATAAATTCAGATCATAATTTATTGATATATTAAATAAAAAATTGATAATAATGAGTATGATCTACAAAATGAAGTTTATCCATGATAATAGAATCGATAAATTAACCATTTACATTACTAAGTTAGGGTACAAATGAATATATATATATATATGTGTGTGTGTGTGTGTGAGTGTGTGTGTGTAGTAAACTGGTAAATGTAAGTGTAGTATTCATGAGCCAAATAATAACAAATACTTCCAATAAAAATGATATTTCGTATAATATTTGGAGCTAAAGTAAATTGAAAATTTATCTATAATAAGGAATGGGTTGTGGATCGATGAAACCCAAATTCTAATCATGTATATTAGTTTCCTTGATTATATTGAATAGATATATGCATTTTCAAGTAACTCATAATGGTAAAATCTCTACATAACTATATTATACTTATTGGAAAACAAAACCCTAAAAATGGATAGTAAGGATACTTTAATAATTGAATATCAAATATTAAGACATGAGACTAAATGATAAAACAATAATAAATATTCCAATTAAAGGATCTTACTTCAAAGAAAACTATGGTTTACTAATGTGTATATATACCACTTCTAGGTGGTGAAGGAGGAATTGGGAATTCTGATAGTAGGAATAGGATTAGTCTTGAAGATAAGGTATGTGCTCCTCCCTATTTAATTTTGTGCATTATCTTGACTAAAATCTTCATATAATGAGGCATTCTTGTTAATTGGCCTTTTTACTTGTTCCATGATGAAAATTCCTCATTCTCTGAAATAGACAAATATCCTATTGCCTTGGGTGTATGACCCCACCTTCATTGTCGTTTGGAATTGAAATTGTGATTTATGGCTTATATCATATCTTACCACTCTATTTATGAATGTTTAGTAATTTATCTAGATATCTATCATAAGGTGCATGAGCACAACCATTACGGTGCATATTTCCAATTGGAGCACATCTTTCCACCTCTTATATATATAAGAGTGTGTGTTTTCGCCTAGGGTTCCCCTTTCCACCTATTAGACCAAAGATCCAGTGGTGTGTTGGTCATACCGTAACTATTTAGACTAAATATATCAGCATGTGGATATATTTAATTGTTGTGATACTAAGAACTATGGCAAGACTTTTCATTTCAAATATTGTACTCTAAAATGTTAATGCCTCATTCTTGTGAAATTTATTCTTTTTAACTTACCTAAATTCAATTAGCCCCCTCTTGTGGTAACTCCCTCTTTTTCACTTCACTTTATTAAGATGCCCAAACTATTTTATATTATGCACATATACCAGTTGTTACCGCTGAATACCATTTTTATTTCCTATTTTATGGGTGTTCCCAAAACTACCCAGGTAAAGGTTCTTCGAAGGACGTGGACACATAAAGGTCATATACATGAAGTTAGGTTGACAATAACTAGGAATGGCCATGTTTCCCTCTGCAACTAGGGCTCTTGTGAAATTAGATGTAGTATTTTCATTTTTGTTACCACCCTTAGAGTGAGAAACTTATGTACATGGAACATTTTGTAACTTTACAAATGGTTATGTTTTCCGCTGGTTAATATTTCATGGCTCATGTCTTATACCATCTGAGTGAGCCCACTATCAGGTCCCACTCTTTACAAAGTCTAATAATATAGTTTTATCATTGGCTAGAAGGGTTGGTCTAAATCCAAATATGATATGCTTCATTAATATCGAAGATTTAGATAATAAGATATATAGGTTAACTGGTCCTAAAGATATAACCCAATTTTATATTTTATATCTAATATGATATAAGGCCTATCTCATGTAATGGATTGATTTCCTTCTCTGTTGAACTATCTTGTCCTCCTCTTGAATAATATCATTTGTGGAATTTGTAAAAGACTTGCATTAATGAAATGAAACTTCATGACCACCAACATGTGTTTAATTTCGTATTTATGCTTTTATCCTAAGCTTTCACCTTTTACATCCTTGATTGCTTAATACATATAATGGTAACAATGTATGTTAATAAATCAACTTTGCAACACTACTTAGAACACAGGATACCCTTGCCAAACTCTTAGTGTTTTTTCAACCACCCTTTTTTAGTGAAATTTTTCAAATCAAATGAATGGAATATAGCTAATGTTGCAATTTAGTTAACTCTCCTATATTTTGGGAATAAAAACTAAAACTCAATCTCATCTAAAACTCTATGATGGTTCACTTCACCTCAATTACCCCATTAAAAGATGGCTAAACTACCAACATATCATATTGGCCTACTATAAGTCGGATCTGGCCACGACGGTTCGGTGATATGCCTTAAAAGAGGGTAAAATACCCCAACTGACATCTACATGTACATAAGCCTACATTAGCAGCCGAGTGTCAGAACCCATAATCCATTGTCATACCTTTTGGAAAACAAGGAGAGAAAGCTAAAATTTGTCAACATTGACTAAGATTTCATCATTTGCATCCTTAATAGTTGAGAGTTTTGGTTGTAGACTCAATAATTGTTTGGCTTGATCATCCAAGATCCATTTAGTGTTGCCTAGTTGACTATTTCATTTACTTTGTTACCACCCTTGTTGAACTAAAAATCTCTTTCTTGGGTATTTAAGTTTAAATCAAGTCTATGAGTATAAACATATTGATTATGGTTGGTTTGGTCTCATATTCATCTTTCATTTCATTTAATCTATGCATGAACTTGACAATTTATTCATTCATATTTCTATGCTCTTTTTTCTTGAGGACAAGCAATAGTTCAAGCTTAGGGGGATTTGATGTGTGCATTTCATATCTACTTTATGCACACTTTAGCACACAAATACAGTTCATTTTTCTCTATATTTGGCCTTTAATCATACTTAATTTGTCATATTTTTAGTCATTTTACTCGTTGCAAAACTGTGATCATAGGTACATAATAAAGATGATGAAATGGGGCTAAACCAACCCAAATCCAACCTTAGTTGGAAGTCGCAGTGATTTTTATTTGATATAGAGTTGATCCTGAAGAAGACACAGTGTGTGCTATTTTTCACACATCGTGTAACTTTCTAGGAAGGGTAATCCTCAACAATAAAGAAAAAGAAATGGCATATGTTCTTTAACACACGACGTTGAAATTTCTAGAAGGATTTCATCCCCAGTTGTAGAATAGAAGACACGGCGTGTCGTTTACCCAGATACAATGCGTTCGCATGTTCAAAATCCAAGACTTAAAGTTCTGCCAAAGTATGTGTGTCATCCTCCCATGTCGACTCCAGTCACAACTACATGATGTGTCTTATCAGCGCACTCCATGTACTCTTCATGGAAAGCAATTCACCCAGTGGTTACATTGAGCGACGCGCCATGTCTTCTAAAAGACGTGTCGTGTCTTTGTCAGTTTCTGTAGATTTTTGAAAACAATCACCCCTCATTTTAGAGATGATACCAGCCATGTGGGGCATTTATCACTAGTCATTTGAAACACTTAACGACTAGAGAAAGTTGTAGAGCAAGTGAGAGGTGATTTTGGAGAAGATGAAGAAGAGGTTTCTTGGGAAAGAACCTCCATTCTTCATCATTTTCTTCTCCGTTTCTCCTCCAAAGGTGCAGCAGAGTTTCTCTACTTTGGCAAAGCTTCTCGAGATGGAAGAAAGTCTGAGTCAGAGTAGCTGCATGGGAGGAACTTTTCCTTAAGCCAAAATTTTTCTCTTTCCACTTCACTCTTTGGATTATCTTAGCTTTTCTTCTTTCTAATCATGGAAAATTCTAAAAATTGTGACACATGCTTGTGTTTCTTCATAATGTGTGAGTATAACTCTCTTTCTTGGGTATATGAGAGTAGAATATTACTCATGTCAACTCGTAATTTATATCTAATGTTAGTTAAATTTCTTCTCCAAGAGTTTCTATGGTGTTTCTTGCTTGTATGCTTGACTGGCCATCAAATACGCATGTTTTATGCTTCTTTATACAATTCAGGAGGATGTACGAGGGAATGTGGAGTAGATTTCTTGGCAACAATCTCTTGACAATGGAAGTGGCTAGGGAATGTTGAGGATCCAAGGTTGCGTTCCACTATGAACATAGACATGGGAGTGTTATGTGAAGATGAGAACCATCTCGTGTCACCGGGAGGTGCATGATCATGAGAAGCGTCCTTGCAAGTTAATTAGCATGTTTAATTTTGTAGTTGCACATGATAATGGTATGAAAGTGAAATTTTATGTCCAACATATCCTAAATCTGATCCAAATCCTTTAATTTTGTCTCTCTCTTGCTAATTAGCTAATCTTAATCAAAACTCAACTTTTGTAATCCGACTTAGATTGTGGAAAGTTAGTAATTTTGTGCCTAGCTAGCCTAGCTCCTTGTGCTTTGAACTCAACTATAATTGATCCCACATACTTGTGCGTGATTGATGAGTTGAGACTTTTATTTAAAACTTGCTTGCCTTTGGCAATCACCAATAAGTCTCTCTAGATCTCAATGTCCCAACTCTTCTAAAGAGTGAGCACGCATGAATAACATTTCATATGCAACAACAGTCATATCTATCATGTATGCAATGTTATGTACATGACATGACATCTCATATGCTTAGAGCATGATGAGTAGGTACCAGTCAGATCTGGTTGAAGATCATTGGAATTCTATAAATAGAATCCTTAAGTTCTTGAGAATAACTAATGAGTAGTTCTACATTTATGGTGGTGAGGTAGAGTTGTTTATAAAATCTTATACCGGAGTAAGATTCTAAACCAATAAGGATTATTACTGATCAAATCAGGTTTTGTGCTTTGCCTCAATGATAGATCTTTGAGTTGTAAAAGTTCCAAGCAATAGATTGTGGTTGATTCTACAAAGGAAGCCAATTATATGGTTACCTCCAGCACAACAAAGAAATATGCATGTATCAAGAAGTTCATTGGTGAACTAGGAGTGCTTCAATTCATTGGTGATGTAGCAGAACTATATTGTGATACAAATGGAGTCATTGCACAAGATCAGGAACCCCGATCACATTAGTTTTTTAGGAATATACTCTACCTCTACCATCTCATATGAGATATTGTACAATAAGAAGATGTGAAGGTTTATAGAGTACCAACTAAAAAGAATGTTGTCGACCCTTTGATAAAAGACTTTTAATAGAAAAATCATGATGGTCATGTTAGATCATGTGGACGTCAATTCATGAGTGATTGGCTCTAGTGTCATGTATGTTTGGCAACACAATTGCATTCATCACCGGTAACCCATCACAGATGACTCGTCACAACAATTTCTCATAGTGAAAAATGAGCGACTGGTAGAGTTTGTCAATCGCTCCAAATAGAAAACACAATGTAAAATGAGAGTGATGGGAAACTGTGTGTTTGGCAACGTGATTGGTAGTGATTAACCCATTGCCCGTGGTTGTCCATCGTTTCCTGAGCAATCGCCACCGCTTTGCCAAATGAAGCATAAGTGAAACACTATTGATAGTATGCCCTGAGAGTTGGTCATAAGATAATTATAATCAGAAATATTATAAGTGATTTTATTAATAATATAGGCAAGTCCAACTCTTATGTTTGATTTATTACATGATAAAGAATAAATATAATTATGTCCTAAGAATGAATGACTCAATGACATTTTATTTTGTGTTGAATACATGATCATGAGATCATGTATACTAAGAATATACGTTCTTGTCTAGGTCCCTAGTCAGATATTATTACGGAAAATAGGTCAAAAATAATAGATTAAGTCTATTATTTCTGTTATTTAATGACTGTGACTCATTTGTCATGATATTGGATATCAAATCAAACACATAGGTACATGTTGTGAACAAATGTACTGCACATACCCAACTTGAGTATGATACATGGAAGCCATGAATGGCATTCATAATCATGTCTCATGTGATAGTGGTGGTTGTGGTCCTTAGACCTGAAGTCATTACAATGATCATATGTTGTTTTATACTTTAACAATGCTCACTATGATTTTGAATAAGGATTTCCATATATGTTATGCTTGTGACACATGTGGATTCCTGTGACTGGTGTAAATGGAATTTGTCTCTCTAACAAGAGTGATATCTCCATTACTTGATGAGTGAGACTATGAAATGCATGGGCATGCTCATGTGAGTTAATATATGATATTGAACTTAGATGTATCTCAAACAGTCTAGTGTAGACCAAGGAACAAATATTGAACATTAGTCCTGAATGGCTGTCCGCAAGCAGATTGTTGCAAAGGACCACTACATTTTTGTCTCCCAAGGTTTATTCCTATGTCATGATCACATTTTAAGAATATCATTGACATATTCTGACTTCCTCTTTTTTTTGTAAGAAGCGTCACCGAGTATATTCTATGACAAGTTATATTTCACAACCCTACTTCCCAGTCTTGTGGGGACATGGAATATTGGAACTTGTTTTTCTTCCACTTTCACATATTGCCTCTGTGTATCTCTACATTGAAGTCATCATAAATAATTTATACTAACAACCTAATAGTCATACACCTTTTATAATATGTGACTTAATCCAAAGCTTTGTATTGGAGGATAAAAGAGAGAAACTAGTGCTTTGATAGAGAGCTAGGTTTTTGTGTTTTAGAGTTCTCAATTAATGGGGAGAGAGAGAAAGGGCTTATCGGTTATAATATCTCATGATGTGTCAACTTATATTAAATTTTGAATTTCTAATGATCTCCAATTTCTAAACTTTAAGAACAGTAACTCCTTATCTTCTCCTACCTTTCATGAGTACTAGTCTAGATGAAGATGAAGATGAAAAGGATGATGCTAATGGACTTCAATGAGGATGTTTGAATCTTCAAGACAATTTTTATGTTAATCTAATTGGGAGGACATTATATGTCTCTAAACTATCCAATATGTCATTTTCCATAAAGTTAACCACAGTTTCAATGCAAATCATCTCTTCTATTTTACAAATCTAAAATCAACTTCAAATGGTGAGTTTTGGTTAAGACCAAGGAAACACGCAATTTTCTCTAAAGCAAAATTTGAAGAGAGAACTATGGGAAAATCACATGTTGAAAGGATTATTAAGTGTTATAACACTATAAGAGCATATATGATCTTCTATCAATACATGTTTTCTATACTTTGAAATGGGAACTAGAAAATATAGGCAATTATCAATATGTATTAATAATAAAGGGATGTAACTATTAGTTTACAAGATATCGTACACTCCACAGATGGTGATACCCCATATCTAACTCATTATTCGATGTATCTAATTCCTAAATTTACTTCAATTGTTGATTCCAGTTTATCATATCACTTTAATAGACATTCTCGTAACTAATTTTCTTAGAGAATCTGATAAAGGTTTACTATATCTTCCTTCTACTCTATGGGATCAATCCTAGAACGCTATATGGACATCATTCTCTTGTAGGAGATTGAGGTTATGTATATTGTTTTAGTTTTAGTTTTAAATTAGTTTAGATCCATAATATGAATCACATTAATCCTTTGGTGATATAACAAGACACCAGCATCATAAGGTAGAACCAACCTATGATAAGAAGGATGAAATATGGGACAAACATAATTGGGATTCCAACCCTCTAAATCTCTAGTAATGGGAAAGGATAGAAAGGATAAGCCAGATAAATGAAATTTTCTATCTCCTTAAGATATCTTAAGATACAACCCTCTACAATATTTCAAGACTTGTAGTCAGGGAATCTCGACCATCCTAGGTCACCTAGTTCTCTAAAAGGGGCAGCAAAGACCTCAATATTGATAGGAGATATTGATGTGGGAGATTATCACATAGCAAATTCATGTAATATAGATATCTCATTTTTTACTAAAATAATTACTGTGTCAATAACACCTACAAGAAAATAGGAGTTATCACATCATAGTTAAGGATTAATCCCAAGAGACAACATTTTTAAGAACCTTTATAATTTTATCTTGTTCAAGTTATAATCAGTATATAATACCAAGTGTTATTTGGTAGAAAAATCAATTTCAATAGAAAGAAAGGATGAAGTAGATTGAGATCTAAACTAATTATGGGAATGTCTAGGGTGGAATCAAGTTTCACCTCCATGACCCACATTCATGTACTCACTCATATCACTGCTGATATGAATACCAGTATGCGTTTGAGCAATTTATAGTCATTTTGCTCGAGGAAATTGGAAGGATGAATTTTAGGTAGGTTGTTGTCACATTAACTACGAATCATGTATATGTCATTTTAGAATCCCCCCATCCAACATTCTCATCCACTGGTCAACTAGATAGAATCGGTATTCTAAATGTAATATTTAAAGTTCTCTTGGCCTAGAGTTATAATGGGTAAGCAACAGAAGTGATCAATTCATGTAACATGCAATAAAAAGTAAATTTAATATAATGGTTCATACGAGCAATAAATAATAAGATGAGTACATAAAATATGGGTAGTGGGGATAATCCCCACACCCCGGTGAATAGGTTACTCACTCTACATGGTGATATCAATACAATTGATGGGAGAAAAGATAGAATCATGATCATGACTACAGACAAATGGCAGCAAGTTGTGGTGTATGGCAGGCCAGTTCCTTCTTCTTTTTGGGTATCAATCTGATCTTATAGAGAGAAGCAGGTGGATGGAGAAGAGTGTGTAGATGGCGGTTGGGTCCTAGGGCAGAGCTAGGATTTGATCATTTGTTGGGAGGGGGCAAATTTGACTTTAACTAGTGACTTTAAAAATAGTGTAGGAGGTGTTACTATTTTTGGTGAACCAATTTGTATGTATTTATGTGCTCAAATTTGAAACAAAATCATGTGTTTTCTTTAATGATATTTTTTATGACGCACATCTTCAGCAGTTCCCTCAAGATATTAAGTACCAAATACTATACATTATTGCAGTTAATGCTACATAAAAGTATAACTTGGTGAAACATAAGAGATAAAACGTTTTTTTAATAAAATTAGAAAAAGAAGTTTTCTCAATGAGTTTTCTCAATATATGCATACATATATACATACATACATCTATCAATAAATACAACATGTCCCTTAGACATGAATATATGATGATAAAATGTAGTTTTATCTCTTACACATGACTATTTTGAAAACTCCTTGGTCTCAAAGTCTATATAGTCTTGATTAGTTTTTTGAAGAAACTTATGATACTATAAAGGGGAGATATGATCATTAACTTATGACTTTCTGATCATGACCATTTATGTAGTTGATATATAAGATATTCATAGAGAAGGGTCCTACCTTTAGTTGGGTGTGCCCACTACCTCAAATGTTAAACCCTTCCTTTCATATATTGGTTCATGAAGATTATTACGCCCAATTCATGTTCGTGAAGTACTTCTCAATAGGTACATTGATATTATACATGGTTGTTGTCTACATGAATGATACTATGAGAATGTTTCTCATTTATTCATACATTGTCTATTTGTAGAAAAGTTCGTCATATGTGGCCTCATTATTGATTCTCCTTTTAGTAACTTAAGAATGTTACCAAGTCCCACAACAAGTTAAACACAATTTAATACTAATTATATAAGTAATTGTTTTTTCAAACCCGATCACCTATAGCCAAAATGAAAAGTCAACTGGTCTTATTGATTATGAATGATTTATGCGTATGTAATTTTTTTATTTTCTTTTCCACTACAAAATGCTTTTTAAATATGAAGAGCCACAAACACCTTAATGAATTAACAAGAAAAAGAGGGATTAACAAGCTAGACTTTAGAGAGTTTCTACTGAAAAGAAGGAAAAAATAGTTAATATAAAAGAATAGATTCTTTTCAAAACTTGTTTATTCTATCATAAGTATACACATCCTCACATTTGAGCACCATAGAAGTGGAAAACTAAAGAAATTTTTGAATTTTGTGTCTAATATCACAACACATCTTTCAATTATTAGTAAAAATATGGTTCAAAAGGTTTATATGTAGGATCGGACTAGAATAACATAAATCTTGAGAAGTTGTAATTAATTATGTAGAAGTAAGGGCTTTTTATAAAAATGATGTTCCATAGTAGAAATGTGGTTCAAAAATTTTATATTTTATATTCTACTAAAATAAAGTAGATTATAAGATTCTATAATAATTATCTAGAAGCAAGGGTTTTCATACACAATGACATTAAAATGTATAAAAATATGTATTCAAGGATGTTGAAACCTTTGTGATTCACAAGTTTATTTACAATTGTCATACACTAGAACAAACAACTTTTTTGCAAACACACTTATATATATATGAGTCTGTTTTCATTGCCCGCGCGGGTACTGTAGCGGGGCTACCCGTTTACGAAAACACGGTGGCAGTATTGTAAATAATCCAAAAAAAATCAAGGACACGCGACTTACAGAAGAAGCACATTCGCGACTGATTCTCCGCCAGAGATTCCCAAAATCCGCCGTCTTCCCACTCCAGAACTCCCGAATTCATCCGCATTCCCAAAATCCCTAACCCCAACAGCCGAATTCTTCGGCCTCTGGTCTGTACTTGCGCTGCTGTGTGTGGCGTTCTTCTCCGCTGCAGCATTCACCGCAGTTTCCGCCGCAACTGCATTTGCCAGTCTTTTCCGCTGAGATCAAAATGGGGAAAACAAAGGTAAAAGCAAAGAAGGCGATAGGAAAGGGAAGTACAAAAATAACGGAAAGTGAAGATTTGTTGAGCAAGCACTATGAAGATGTGGACAAAATGGTAGAAGAAGTCGCTACAACCATACTGCAAGGAGATGAAATGGGGAAGAGTATTGAAGAGCACAGCGAACATGCTATGCTGATAAAAGAAAAGAAAGTTAAGAAGAAGAAATACAACGTTGAGACAACTGACACTCTCCAGAATACTATTGAATATGACAACACATCAGGGGAGAAACCAACCGATGAGGTTACTGAGAAACAATTGGATGCAGTGCATGAAGAGACTGAAGAGCCAGAAACTGACAACACATTAGGGGAGAAACCAGCCGATGAAGTTACTGAGAAACAATTGGATGTAGTGAATGAAGAGATTGAAGAGCCAGAAACTGAAAACAAATCTGGGGAGAAACAAGTCGATGACGTTACTGACAAACAATTGGTTGTAGTGCATGAAGAGACTGAAGAGCAAGACACAGAAGATGTTGAAGAAGTTGAACAGGATGAAGCAAAAGATCGCAAAAGAAACCAGAATAAGACTTTGGAACAAAAAACCAAGCAAAAAGGAAAAGAAAAAATTGCAGAAGAAGGTAATATTGATTATTTTTACACTTATATACGAATGTAATTATCCTTAAACGGTGCTGACAATAGAGTAACTTTGATCACAGTAATTATCCTGGAAAGTAACCTTGATCCGATAAAAGTAACTAGATGAACAAACAAGTAACTATATCGACATGAAAGTAACTATGTGGATCAAAAAGTAACTGTTATACATCAAACAGTAACTTTGATCCAAGGAACGTAACTAAAATAACTGGAAAGTAACCTTGATCCGATAAAAGTAACTAGATGAACAAACAAGTAACTATATCGACATGAAAGTAACTCTGTGGATCAAAAAGTAACTGTTATACATCAAACAGTAACTTTGATCCAAGGAACGTAACTAAAGTAACTGGAAAGTAACCTTGATCCGATAAAAGTAACTAGATGAACAAACAAGTAACTATATCAACATGAAAGTAACTTTGTGGATCAAAAAGTAACTGTTATACATCAAACAGTAACCTTGATCCAAGAAACGTAACTAAAGTAACTGGAAAGTAACCTTGATCCGATAAAAGTAACTAGATGAAACAACAAGTAACTATATCGACATGAAAGTAACTATGTGGTTCAAAGTGTAACTGCTACAGATCAAACAATAACTTTGATCCAAGAAAGCTAAACTGCATTTGCAAATGTGATACTATACTATGTAACTCTGAAAAATGAATAGTAACCCTGAAAGTTAAAAAGTAACTACCTGAAAACAAGAGTAGATGTGACGGATAGAAAATAACATGTTGAACTGAAAAAGTAACACTGAAATCTAAAAAGTAACTAGACAAATTAACACAAACTTTTTCATATATATGCAGGTACAGGAAAGCTTTTCCATAGATGCTACATAAAAGGTTACAACAGCACACAAAATAGCATGTTGTATAGCACTGATCAAATGAGGATGATGAAGTCAACCGCATTTGCAAATCTGATAGCCATGCCTCATCTTACTGTAGATGTAACTCTTTTAGAAGATCTGATAGAGAGATATGTTGAAGACGACAAGTTCATGTTAGCACCAGGTTTTGAGGCGAGGATGACTGTAGACGATGTAGGAGTGATACTAGGTTTGCCTAGTAAAGGTATGGATATAGTTCCACGAAAGCAATCACAGATTGTAAGAAAAATATGGGAGGATTTTGCTAATGCAACAAGAGGAAAAGATACAGTTGGTGAAAGTAGTAAGAAAATAAAAGAGAAGGATGCGTTACACAAGGAGAACTTGAGTAAACTCTGGCAGGAATTTGCAAATAATGACTCTGAAGAAAACTACCAAAATATGTGTCGTGCATGGATGTTGCACTTGTTAGCAACATTCCTTTTACCGGACACTAGCTATTGTGCCCCTATTTACCTTCTACATTATTTGGATGATGTAACTGCTACAGGGCAGTTAAATTGGACAAAGTTAGTGCACGGGAGCATATTCAAGAAAATGAAAGTTTTAAGTGAGAATATAAGGATGAGGAGAAGAGGGGAAACAAGCAAAAGAACACTCTACACAACTGGATGTGTAATGTGCTTCTGTGTAAGTGACACATTTCATAGTTACTTTGGTTACATTAAACAACCATATATGAACATTTAAAACACTGATTTATACTTTTCTTGTCAACACAGGTCTGGGCTTATGAGTTAACAGGGATAGAAGAGCCTACATTCTTTGAAGCAAAACCACGAATAAAAAGATGGGCAACTCCTGTTAAGATGGTGTAAGATTTTAAAAGTTTGGACAATGACAATGTAATAATCAATGTGGGTAAAGTGAAAATAAATATGCCAAATAATATAAAAGCTTTATAATAAATTGATAACTTTTGTGCATAGGTTTCTACAGTATTGAAGAAGGATGACAATGATGATTGGGAAGCTGCAAAGGAAGTGAAATATTTGCCTTATTATCTCGCAGCAAATAAAGCCAAGAGCAAGGTAGTTAGTAAGAAGATACTTACATCATATAAAACAAGCAGAGAAGTCTCAGGAAGTTTGGAGAATAGAATATTGATCCTTGAGGACGAGCTGAGACTGCAGAAGGAAACATGCAACAGAATTGCACTAGAAGCTTTTACTGCTCTAAGAGTAGAAAATGAGCAGTTGAAGAGAAGACTAGAGGAAGTTGAATCTGAAAATAGATTGCTAAGGATCCAAGTTGACAATTACAAGCATTCACAATCTGCAGCTACACCAACTCCCAATTTCATTGAGAATGAAAGTTGGCATTCAGGTGATCTGAAGAAAAAGTTGTTAGAAATGGACCAACATGGACCTACACAAGAAAGACCAAGATTGAGCAAACTTAAACTAAGGAGAAAGTTAGTGGAGAAAATGACAGAAAATGTACCACAAGATTCAAAGAAAGTAGAAGAAGTTCCATCTGAAGAAACCAAAGAACCAGCACAAGATGAAATGAAAAAAGATCCATCTAAAGAAGATCCAACTGAAGAAAAAAACACAGAAGAAAAAGAACAACTAGCAGATAAAACAGAGCTCACAGAAGATGGAATGGAAAGCATAATGATGGATATAGACAATGAAGTTGGAGTGAATGAGAAGGATGTAAATTTTAGTGAAGTTGAGATGAAAACAACTAAAATGTTAAGAAAGAGGAAGGGGAAGATGCAGACGGTCATTGGGAGCATAGAGGAAAATATCAAGATAAGGAGGCATGCACAGGTAAAATTTGTTTAGTAATGGTGCCCGTTCCATCAATGAAGCAACAGTCTGAACTGAAAAGTAAAATATGTCATCCATAAAGTAACTATGTTAATATAAAAAGTAACTGTGATAATGATAGAGTAATATTATGGAATGTAAAGCAATTTTATGGACTAAACAATAGAGTAACTACAATAAAATATGTCTTTTACATAGACTACTAACCAAAATTTGTACTTCAAAAATAGAAAAAGAATTCGACATTCATAGGATTCGAGCACTTTAGAACAAAGGAGATGCAAGAGGATGTGAAAGAATTTATTGACAACATTGATGAAGTGTAAGTAGATACTTTTTAAAGTTCTATCAGTCACATGTTTATTATGAATTACTTGATCAATCCATAAATTTCTGTCTCACATCTTCAGTATGAATTCTTTTGAAAAAAAAATAAAAATGCACAGGTCAAGAAGAGAATGGATTTTTGGAAAGGACGCATGGTGCACGGGAAAGGACTTATCAACGTTGTTGTTTAAGGATAAGATGATGTAGTCACCTGTAAGTAATGGAATATTAAACATTTATTACGAAATTATAGATTTCTAATTGATGCTTGTGCATTTTCAGATAATGGATTGCTTTGTACAAATGTTGAAAGAGACAACAAGCAGAAAGAGGAAGAAGGGACTACTTTCATGGCATTGCTTAAGCACTTATGTTCCAGTAAGACAAATAGGCTATCACACTAGATTACATTTATCACAACAAGGCCACTAAAGCTTGCAGAAAAGTAATTCACAATATTGTTTTTACAGCAAAAGCTAAACATGATGGTGGATGAGATAACAATCAAAGAGATTGATATGTTGTCACCACTCTTCAATGTACCTGACAAGGAATTCATGACAATGGACTCCGTGTTTACAATACTTAACAATGACAATCACTGGCATTTGCTAGAAGCAAGTTTTAGGGATGAGGTGCACAGGTCTTATAACTCAATGTCAGGAAGTTTAAAATCTGAGAGAGAAGTGAATAGATGGGTAAGGAACAAAAAAGAAAAACTGTTAGAAAACAGTTAAATGAACTAGTTTAGGTTACATTATACTTATGAATGTTATGTTGTGCATGCAGGTGGGGTTCGTTCATGAATTTTTCAGGGGGGTGCCTGAGCGTGGAAGTCAACTGTCTCAATGGCCAATAGAGTACCCTGATTGCCCCCAGCAAGAAGATGATGATGTTGACTGTGGAGTCTATGTTATGAAGTATCTGGAATGCTTAGTGAATGGAAAGGAAATGAACTTCACAAGCAAAGACATCCCTGCAATAAGGGCAGAGATCTTCCAAACAATGATGAAGAAGGGGAGACTGCAGCCAGTTGAAGAACATACTAGAGATCAACAAGATACCAAAGAAGGAGCAGGTGACAAGCATAACAAAGAAAAAGAAGAAGATGTTGTGCCAAGTCTGAATGCTTGGCTCAAGTCAGATTAAAAAGAACTCTTAGACATATGTAAATGGTTATGGTTATGGTTATGTTTTGTAAATGGTTAACTGAAGTAAACTCTGCAACCAGTACTATATGTAAATGGTTATGGTTATGTTTTGTTACTTTTTGTTTGACATTTGAACCTACGGGTTCATCAGTTATATGTGTATATGGTTATGGAATGCAAGGCTTATGTTACAGAATCTGAAGTAAACTCTGTAAAGTTGTTTTAATGATAATTATTGTGATCAGCAGGTTCTCATTGCATGAGTGTAGTAACTCTCTTCCGAACTTAAAAGTAAATATGTATCCTGAAAAGTAACTTTGATCCAAGAAAAGTAACTAGATGAACTAACAAGTAACTATATCGACATGAAAGTAACTCTCTGGATCAAAAAGTAACTCGTTAAACAAAAAAGTAATTTCTGTGATGTATAACGTAACCTCTGGATCAAAAAGTAACTCATTAGACAAAAAAGTAATTTCTGTGATGTATAACGTAACCTCTGTATCAAAAAGTAACTCGTTAAACAAAAAAGTAATTTCTGTGATGTATAACGTAACTCTCTGGATCAAAAAGTAACTCGTTTGACAAAAAAGTAATTTCTGTGATGTATAATGTAACTCTCTAGATGAAAAAGTAACTCGTTTGACAAAGAAGTAACATGTATGATGTATAACGTAACTCTCTGGATGAAAAAGTAACTCATTTGACAAAGAAGTAACATGTGTGATGTATAACGTAACTTATTGAATCGGGAAAGTAACTCGTCCAGCAAAAAAGTAACTAAAAAGTAAATATGTAAAACAAAAAGTAACTCCCTGAAAAAGAAACTAACTCAATGAACTAACAACTAACTATATCGACATGAAAGTAACTCTCTGGATGAAAAAGTAACTCTATTGACAAAGAAGTAACATGTGTGATGTATAACGTAACTTATTAAATCGGGAAAGTAACTCATCCAACAATAAAGTAACTTGTGCGATATATAACCTAACTTATTGAATCGGGAAAGTAACTCAACAAACGAAAAAGTAACTATGTAAACACCAACAAAAGTAACCTTTGAAAATCTGTAACTTATCAAAAACAGTAGAAAATCTACAAACTCTATTGTGCATCTTTGCAACACCAAGAAAAGTAACCTTCGAAAATTTGTAACTTATCAAAAACAGTAGAAAATCTGCATAACTTATCAAAAATAGTAGAATGTCTACAGACTCTAGTGTGCACCTTTACAAATATAAGTCCTTACAAAACGGAACATAGATCACTACTACCCTCATTTCGCCCTTTCACCAAGAGCTCTCATTTCGCCCTTTCATCCAGAGCTCTCATTTCTTTGCAGCACCAACACGAACAACCTACCTTCTTCAAAGCCAAATTCTTCACAAACTACCTTCTTCACAACCTACCATGGAGCTGTTCATCCAGCCCATCAACTACACCATTGATGACAAGACAATAGAATCCATTCAACTTCCTATAGAATGGAACCATCTCCATTTTCACATCAATCCAGGCAAGACCACCTTCCTAATCGGAAACCAGTCTTTCCAGATAACCCTTATGCAGAATAAAAATGGGTCACTTTCAACTGCTAAGGGCTGGAAAAGGATGATCGCACAGCTCAGTCTTCGCAAAGGTTGGATCATCTACCTCAATCCAACTGATCACCAGACCATCACAGCATGGATCACAGATAAGTACTTAGAAACACCAACTGAGCTTATTCCACTCTTCAGAATGCCTGGTGACGAAGTATACTCTGGATCGGAGGACTCTGCAGATTAGCTCTTCGTTAGGGACATATACCAAGCAGCACCGGGATCAGCTGTGAATCCCGTTCAGGTTGGCACATCCACTACATCGGACAACTCAACATCTGCAGGAGACACTGCTTCTTCTTTTGTCAAGCATTCCGTTCACAAATAGAAGTTTGAATGCATGAAAGAATAGTAACTTTGATGTTCAAAAAAGTAACCTTCGCAGAAGGCAGATCAGCTGTTTATGATTATGGTTTGTTACTTTTTGTTTGACATTAGAACATATGGGTTCATCAGTTCTGTGGGTATATAATTATGTTTTGTTGCTTTGAGTTTGGCATTTGGACACTATCAGTTTGATATTAGTTGAATGTTCGTATAACTTTAGATGACTTTTGTTGTTATGTTGTGTTTGGCATTTGGACACTCAGTTATAGTACATCAGTAACTCTGTGTTACAAAAAGTAACTGCTACACATCAAACAGTAATTTTGATTCAAGAAAAGTAACTAGATGAACTAACAAAATAACTATATCGACATGAAAGTAACTTTGTGGTTCAAAGAATAACCGTTGCAGATCAAACAGTAACTTTGATCCAAGAAGAGTAACTAGATGCACTAACAAGTAACTATATCGACATGAAAGTAACTATGTGGTTCAAAGAGTAACTGCTACAGATCAAACAGTAACTTTGATCCAAGAAGAGTAACTAGATGAACTAACAAGTAACTATATCGACATGAAAGTAACTATGTGGTTCAAAGAATAACTGCTACAGATCAAATCTCCCAGATATGCCCGTTCTCCAGTGCGGTCATGGTATTATCAAGGATGAAGATAATAAAGATTCATATTTCTATTTATAAAATAATTCAATTACATCAGAATCATGGAAGTAACTGGTGCACACAAAAAGTAACTGGTACACACAAAACGTAACTGGTGCACACAAAAAGTAACTGGTACACACAAAACATAACTGGTGTACACAAAACGTAACTGGTGCACACAAAAAGTAACTGGTGCACACAAAACATAACTGGTGCACACAAAACGTTTGATTTAGATAAAAATAGTAACTCTGAGCTGCAAATAGTAACCTTCCAAAATACAAGTAAGTTATTGATTTAGGAATAACATATCACACAACAAACAAATTTTGGATGATCTTTATAAAAGATTTAAATTGGATACAATTGAAGCTACACAGTACATCTTGGCCATTGCAATTACATCAGAATTTGACATTTCTCACCCACTAAACAATTGGATACCATTATATTCAAATATCAATTACAACTGTCACACAGTACATCTTGGCCATTACAATTACATCACAATTTGACATGACTCACACACTAAACAATTGGATACCATTATAGTAAAACTAGTGAATAAATCAACTTCAATAACAACATTGTCAGCAGTAGCAGAAAATTCGCAGCTTCATGAAGCACAACAGGAAGACCACAGCAGACCACAGCAGCAGTAGCATCTTCAGTAAGCCATACGACCCACAGCAGACCACAGAAGCTGAATTCAAACACACACCTATTTCTTCAATGGGCAGTTTCTGCTGTCATGGTTAACACCATATTGTAAACAATTCTTGCATTGTCTCGTTTTAGATTGAGAAATTTCAACTCCAGATTTAATCCGCACATCAGTAGATTTAGGTCTACCTTTAGTTTTACAAACACTGGGAATATGGACCTTGACAGCAGAAGAAGAAGCTGTATTCGAACCAGTTACACCAACATCATCAGCATCTAATTCCAACAGCTCCTTTCGCAAAGCAATGAGTTTTTCAAGACACATATCTATAGCGTTGTTCCTACACGCTATATTAACAATTGAATTGCAAGCAGATACCAACTGCAGTCTCTTCCCAGTGGATAGTTGCATAATAGATGATTTGCTGAAAATCAAAGGATGATCTCTATATCCTTTAGTCCACCTCTTCAGTATATATGGCTCAGGAAGATTGCAAAAATCACGACTCTTTAGATAAGCAAGTATGTGTCTACATGGAATTCCTTTGAATTCTAACATGAAACAATTGCATGATACCATACCAGTGGATGAGTCTTTCTTCAAAAGACGAGGAGAACAAGAACCACCAAGACGATATACCTCAAACTCAACATCATCAGAAGTTTCTTTTACATTATATACCATACTTTGATGAACTTCAGCTTGAAAGATCTTAAAAATTTCCTTGGTGTATATACCTCTCATTTGCTCCTCCAAATGCCATACTGATGACAAAGGAAGATTGTTGTAATCATCATCAAAATCTTTGAAATTTTCAATCTCCCGCACATGAGAGTAGGCAGTCTCTAAGCAACATACAAGTTCAAAAAGCGTTTTCCTACTGTTGACATGACTTCGAATGAAAGCATTCAAGCTCTCACTTCTTTGTGTTGTCCTCATACCAGTAAAGAAAGAATCCTGCATCAAACATGGGACCCAATCCCACCGCATAGCATACATATCAGAAAGCCAACTAATATGTAATAGGTCATTCTCTTCAATTACATAATTCCACCTCTCTTCAAATGTGTCTGTATCGTCTGTATTCCATACACAATCATTCAAAGAGCTAATAATCTGATCCTTGTTTGGAACACCGCCAAGCTTAGATGGAAGCTTTTGTAGGATGTGCCAGCTGCAGAAACGATGCTTACAGTTTGGAAAAATAGTAATGATAGCAGCATTCATAGCCGGGTCTTGGTCAGTTATAATGGAAACCGGCTCTTTGCCAAAACAAAGTAAATATTGCTTGAAAACCCAAAGAAAAGAGTCATACTTCTCATCAACCAACAGAGCTGAAGCAAACAACACCGTCTTGTGATGGTGATCCACACCACCAAACATTCCAAAAACCATGGAATACTTGTTGGTACGGTAAGTGGTGTCAAATATAATAGCATCTCCAAATAATGCACAGTCATCAACAGAAACCGGATCAGACCAAAACAAATGTGTCAAGCATCCATTAGAATCATTTTGATAAGAGTAACAGAATTTAGAATCTAAAACCTTCAAGCTTGCAAAACGATCCAAAACCATGTCCACATCATATAAAGATGACTCCTTCCTCTTGCTACTAAGATGTCCATGAGCTTGTCTACTTGTAAATGTCAAGTTTTCATAACCACCAGACTCTGTTGCTATCAATGCAAGTTGTCTGGAGACAGGTATATTTGCTTGACTCATAGAAGAAAGCATCTCTTTTTGAGTTTGGTCACGAGATGAATTACACTTCAAGTACCGCAAGTGAGAATCATCGACAAGATCATGATTGTGTTCATCAACAAAAGCAATAACAAACCATACAGATAAAGACTTATCTAATGTAAATCGGATCATTGCTTTACAACCACACCTTTTCACAGAACGCTTGTGCATCTTAGATAAATTCTCATGCAACTCACCAATATTGTCACAAATAGGACTAAGAAGACCTTTGGATCTCTTAGAACAACTACTCTGACCTTGCTTATCACATACCAAATCTTTAGCAAGTAAGATCTTAGTACCTCGTTCATAATGATTATCATCTTTCCTAACATTAAACCCAATCAAACCAGCATACCTATAGTAAAACAATATGCCATCATCAAAACTTCCAAATTGTAACCCAACTCTAGGGACATCAACTGAGGACATAGTATCAGCAGCAACAGATAAAGAAGAATGAACATTATCATCGTCAATGTCAATAATAGCATTAGCAGCATCAGTATCAAGACTAGTATCCATTGCAGAGATCGAAAAGTAACTCTATAAACAAAATAGTAACTATATAAATATAAAAGTGACTAATACAACACGAAAAATAACTAAGACAAACAGATCATAGAAGGGATTATACTTAGCAGATAATCAACTGCTCAACACAGAATTTGGTATTCAGTTTGTAAACAATAATTCAAAAACACACCTACTTCTTCAATGTGGGTTGCGTTGCTGGTCAGCTGCTGGCGGAGCAAGGCAGTTTTCGGCTTCGAATACTTTTACCCCTATCCTGCCAATAATGCATTTCGTGATGGAGCCGACTAGTCGATTGCCGGATACATCCACAAACTCGAGCACCTTGTCACACCAGACCACAGCCACACTACCGGATGTTCAATGAATGTGATTACCTCCAAGGATAGTCATAGATTGGAACGGCGTGGAAGATGGATTTGTGATGAAGACCGTAAGTGACCTGTTGGGGTTTAGAACCCTTCTTATTATAGAGATTATTGAGACAGAGATAGGTGGAGGTCGGAGATAGACGGAGCTAGGACTGCAGATTCCAAAGACATATTTGGGAGGTACGCTGGTATTATTGAACTCAACCGATGTCTACCAGCTCTTCCGGTGTTGCGTTGCTCAGAGACGGCCAGTTAAGACGCGCATACAGAGTGTTGACGGAGGATGCCGCAATGGCGGGGTCGACGGTTGATGCTCGACGAGGAGGATGCCGCAACGACGGGGTCGGCGGCTGATGCGTATCAGAAATCGGCCATATTTATGTAAAATGCCACCGCGTCAAAGAGACGGGTAGCCCCGCTACAGTACCCGCGTGGGCAATAAAAAAACAGCATATATATATATATATATATATATATATATATATATATATATATATATATATATATATATATATATATATATATATATATATATATATAGTTATCTTTAATACTCGCATGGGTAACCTGGAATTTGTTACTCATGCTGCCAGAAAAGTAATTATTTGGTCAGAAAAGTAACTGTCTTGACAAAAAAGTAACTATATTGATCAAAAAGTAACTATTCAACTAAAATAGTAAAACTGGGTAGAATACACAGTAAAATTTCTAGAATAAGTATGTGATTGTACATCCTTTACAACTGTAACTACTATGCATGTAATGTAATAGTTTGGAACATAATGCAACCACGTACATGTGTAAAGTAAAAAGTTGCAAAAAAGTAACCAAATTTGGAGCAGGCAGCTACCCGCTTGGGAAATGAATGAATTCCCTATATATACATACATACATATATATAGGGCGTTCATTGCGGATCCAGCATCCATTTCAGCCACCACCGCTTTCTTTGATGCTTATGAAAGAGCTACCGGACAAGCCATTAACAGATCGAAGTCAGCCTGTGTGGTGGGCAGTAGGGACCAGACAGTGGCGAACGGGGTGGCCTCCTCCATTGGCTTTGATAGGGTGACAGATAGTTTTTTTTACTTGGGCGTTCCAATTGCTGTGGGAAGGACGAAGCTGGTGGATTTCGAGCGCGGGTAGCCTGGATTTTTGCTACCCGGCAGCCAAAAAAGTAACTCTCCTGGCCAAAAAAGTAACTCTGCTGTCAAAAAAGTAACTATGGTGAACAGAAAGTAACTACACGAATAAAAGAGTAACTCTGTACAAAATATACAGTATATATATATAAGGACGGGTTTTTTGATTCTGGAGGGGCAAATGATATTATTTTTGGCTAACATTTTTTGGAGAGCTAGACAAAATAGTCCTCTACAATTGTGAAAAAAAATTGAAAAAAAGTGGTCGGAAGGATGGGCGGGTAGCTACCCGCGCGGGCAATAAAGATGGGCCCATATATATATATATATATATATATATATATATATATATATATATATATATATATATATATATATATATATTATTTATTTATTTATTTATTTATTTATTTATTTATTTATACATATATATGTACACACACACACACAAATATATATATACATATATATATACACACACATATATACAGATCTATATATAGATATATATAGACATATATATACACATATATATGTGTGTGTATCTATATATATATATAGAGAGAGAGAGTCAGGTTAGAATACACTCAAGTGCACATATTGCACGCTACACTCAAGTGGTGATTATATATGTAGACTATTTTTTTGAATCCAAACTATTGATATTTATTATTATAACAAATACATGCTACATGTAAATTTTGAGTTCATTGGATTTTTTTGTGTCACTCTTTTATGTCAACAAAATTGACACACAAAACTAATTCGAATTGTATCATTTTTTCTTCCTTTACATGGATGACTTGTAAGTGTCAAAATGAGCTCAAATTTTGTATGTAGTATGTCCCTAAAATACTTAACAAGATGAAAGGTTTAGATTTTTAAAATAAATATTACATGCTGAAAAACAACTTGAGTGTATTCAGTCTTCACTACACTTGACTGTATTCCATCTTGACTATACATATATATATGGTATATATATATATATATATAAAGGGTGTTGATTACTTTTTTTGGAGCTTCTTACTTTACACATGTAGAGGGTTAATTTACCTTACAAATTGTTACTTTTCATGCATAAATAGTTACATTTGTAATAGTTGTAACAAATATACAATTATATATTTATTCCAGAATTTTTATTATGTATTCTTCTGATTTTACTTTTTGAGTCGAATAGCTAATTTTTGGTCAACATAGTTACTTTTTTTCCAGCGAGTTACTTTTCTGACCAAATAGTTAGTTTTTGGATGTCACGGATAGCAAATTCTATGTTACTCACACGGGTGTGTGTGTATATATATATATATATATATATATATATATATATATATATATATATATATATATATAATATAATATAATATAATATAATCTATACTACTATAAAAAGAG
Source organism: Alisma plantago-aquatica (assembly GCA_963693085.1). Taxonomy (NCBI): domain Eukaryota; kingdom Viridiplantae; phylum Streptophyta; class Magnoliopsida; order Alismatales; family Alismataceae; genus Alisma; species Alisma plantago-aquatica. Next base: position 1,976,158,278 of record OY856409.1, on the reverse strand, counting down.
GGAGATTTTCTAATAAATTACAGCTCTGCCATTTTCCAATCTCTCAAAAAGGTCCCAACCAATAAGAAGGCAACATTTCAAAATGTTGCTCTCTCCTTAATCCTCTCTCTTCTGAGAATTTTTTTAGCTTTTTGGAAAAACAATCAGAACTTCAGTCATGTCTCAGACTTACATATACCCACAATGCAAGTTCACACCTTCCAACTAACCCACGACATCTAACTGGCTTTTCCGATACTATCTCCCACGTTTCCATCATACACGAAAGTACCCATTCATATCTTGCACGTTTCTCTCAAATACAAAACTACCTATTATAGATACATCTAACTGCTTATTCTGATCAAATCTCAAAAGTCCTTGTCATACACACAATTGACGAAAGTAAATTCCCAACATGAGTTGCTCAAGCATGCCGCCACAAATGCAACAACTGGCATTGTATCCTCAATCTCTTATCCATCAGCGGACCCTTCATGGAGTAGTTGGGTGTCGAGATTATCATGAGTACTAGGAGAGTCATGAACACATGGTAGTGAAACACATTCCTTTTTCACCTCTTTGTCTATGAATGCCAAGTCCTCACAATGTTTTTCCTATAATTATTGCTCAGGTTTTAGGCCGATCAATCAGGTTGTACGAATGGAGAACATGCATGAACAACAGTTACACTGGCATCGTTCCAAATGTTCATCTTTGATTTATTCCTTGATCATGTGTTTACTCAAATACTCTTTTTTTACCACTTATACAATAGTACACTGGCAAATCACAGTGCATGCTTTTTATTGTCATTTTTGGTCAGGTTTTTTCATTCTTGTCACCGACTAAACATGACTATGTAGCGGTCATCATTGTGCCTGACCTGCAATCCATTCCAGAGAAATGTAAATACGACATACAGTCCTCATCTAGCACAAATGGCTTTGTGTTTCAACAGACTGCCATCGGGGAGATTTACGAACGGCCATAACCTGTTCTTGACAATCAAGAGACTGAAAAAGGCAGAGGTAATGCCAAGACTATAATTGTGGAACAGCAAAAGGAAGGCCCAGCAATCCAAACATTTGACGACGCGTAGACCACCCCCAAGCTCACAGCCATGCGAGGAACTTCACCGACATGCTTAGCAAGAGCTGGGATGATGGTGTCTTTTTTTTCAATCTATAAACCAGGACGAGGAGGAGCACCTCCAATAGCCATCATGCAGTTGTGAGACAATAAAATAGAGGGATGCTTCTTCTATATGGGGACTCCATGTAGGCACGTGCGAAGGAGGCAACAGTGAGGGATGACAAGCATTAGTGTGTGGGAGAAACTGGTAAGTTTTGGACTTATGTTTCATTAATCTGGAAACCATGTCGACCACCTCACATAATGCTTGGCATTGGCTTTTGGAAGTTGTATCTGAATCTTTACACCCTTTTCCCCTGATGCTTCATTCTAAATCCCCCTCTAACCTCCACCAACTACATGTTTGAGGTGACGGTTGAGGTCCTGGTAAAGGATTTGAATCCGTGCACAATTGCACACATATCAATCACATGGAGGAGTCATTACGGATGAAGCATGTCAATAAGATGTTGCAGACTGGTGACAGTGAAGGCCTGTAGATACTGGGAATCAATGCTCCATACCAGGAGAACTATTCTAGACATGACCAAAGTAGGTGGTAAAATTTCCATATGCCGAATTGCAACATATTGTCTCACTCTTTGTAAGTACTCTTTCTAAACATGTTCTTTTGTGCACACCTTGTCCTTTGAATCTGAAAGGAATACAAATCAACATTATAGTTTTCATTTATATGTCCATGTTTCTTCAGCCTCATATCAAAACATATCGAAAGCTTAATGTTTATGTGCATTTTGGTAGGAATACACTTTTCTCATTTACTTTGTAGCTACTCGATGCTCAGAATTCTAGTGGCATCTTGTGGACCTCTCGATATATAGTTGTTGATATCCAACTCACCACCATTAAAAATGGGGTTTCTTAAGATCTATTGATAACTAATTAAGGTGATATTATAAGCTTAGTATTTTACTATCAAGAGAGTGTACCATTCAACATTAAAGACTATTTCCCATTAAAGTAAATAAATGGATGTTGAACTATGACATTATTTTGTGTATATAATGGATAGTTAATGTGTCCCGATTTTATATTACTTCCATTTAAAGATGTTGGATCATTCGCTAGGTTCCTGACGTATTTTGTGTCAACTATTAAATATATTGTTCATATGTCGTTCAAATCTTTTAAAATTATGAATATTGTCATAATTTAGTTACAAATAAGGTAAATATTAAGCATACGTCCTTGTCAAATCAATTCCGAACCAACATTGCATGTGATAACTTAGTATGTGAAAATTGTTGCAACCTTTCCAAGTTGAACTATGTAGTGTAGTGATTCGGTCTCTATGATAACATTAATTAGATCTAATCACATATTTTTCAAAACATTGTATAATTTGAATGAAGTGTCATTCCTCATTGTTCGATATTTTTTTTTCAAATGTACATTTTTTTAGGTTAAATGTACAAATTTTGACTTCATTGGACAATTACATGGTATAATTTAGGATATTTTTCTAAAAGGATGTAATACATATATATTATTTGTGAAATGGATTTCGCAAACATATCAAATGGTTATTATTTCAGACATTTACTCAAAGCATATCTAGGGTAATATCACATGTAATAATGAATTTATTTTAATTCTATCAGAAGGGGTAGATAGATCTTGATCCTCCATCGATATTAAACTTACATATATTTATAAAGTATTCCTGTTGTAGTATTACGAATGAACATATCAAGTAAGTTTGTTTGATTATGTCATTTTTTCAATACCACAACTCTTATCGATACTTAATTAAATTTGTGTATAATTGTCGTTAAAACAACACATCTTTGAGTACTTGCTAAATATGAATAAAGTTGATTTGGTTTACTTAATATCATTTTTAATAATAAGAGAAATGTATATTATACAACATATATTTAATACTTATATCTATATATATTGTAATATTATATGAATATATATATATATAATTTTATTTAGATATGCATGTCTCCACATATTTGATATGGTGTAGTTGTCATGTTTAATTAATACTAATCTGGTTTGATTTTAAACAATAGTTAATATGGATAAAATATCTTTTACTAAGTGTATGATATGTCTATTGTATAAAGATAAATCCCTCAAGTAGAGAAAATAGAAAATTCAAACTTTTCACTTTTTGGGTATGAGAAAATATGTATAGAATGCATCTTTAGAAAACAATCTAATTTGAAGAACTCTCATATTTATCTCTTTTAGACCTTTGCAACGAATATATGAATCTTTATGTGATATTGAGAATTTAGTTGTCGTATGAGCCTTTTCTACATCTAAATAGTGTTT
>OY856409.1:1975899858-1976147358 GCA_963693085.1 Alisma plantago-aquatica | reverse complement strand
GTTTTGCTTATAACTTTTAATTTGTAACAAATTTTTTGATGAAATGTATATTCCTTACAAAAAAAATGTATTCCAATAAGACTATTTTTAATATGCTTTTGGGAAAACTAATATAATATAAAAATGAGTATTGTGTATTGGATGTATACTCATTTTATGAGTATACTCTAGCTCAAAATGAGTATTGCATGTTGTTGTTTTTGTATAGTACTCATTTTTATGTCATTGTATTTTAATATAAGTATTAAAATGAGTACTCTAATTTTTGGGATAGTACTCATGTTATAAGAAACACACTGACCCAAAACTAAGTATTGCATGTCATTCTTTTGGCATGATACACATTTTTTATGTCATTGTATTTTAAAATAAGTATTAGAATGAATATTGTGTTAAACTTTTAGGGTACTACCCAATTTTTTGAGTAATGCACTACTCATTATTTGAGTTAGTGTGTTTCTCAGAAATGGGTACATCCCCAATATGCAAAACTCACTTTTATGTTTTGCATTATTTTTCTTGAAAGTGTGTCTACATTGATCTTGTTGGAATTTTATTATTTTAAAGAATCTAATGGTTTTTATTTTGTCAAAAAAATCATTATGGATTGGAAGTTAGAAGCAAAACAAGTTTCTATCTCATCTTTTTTCTCTTTTTTGTGCTTTTTTCCTTCACTTTTATGTTTCCCTCACTTTCTGCGTCAAGTAGACAAATGTCGACTACAATTAGCTCTGAGTTTTGGGGAGTATAGGAGCAACCCAGATTTGGTTTTGACACCCCTTTTTCTTAGGACGTCATGAATGTGTTCTTGGCCGCCTGATTGGAATTTGAGAATATAGCTCATATGCTTGCCCACCTAGTTGTCTGATCTCCACAAGGGTAACTTATTCTTTCACCCCCTCCCCTTCAACTATCACCTCCACATTGTGGCATTTATTTGGCATACAGGGAAGGCACACTTGACTAGATGGCAAAATGATCATCCACCTTCCTATCAGTTTTTAACAGATGATGGTCGATGCATCCTCCCTACTATTCTTTCATTTTATTTCAAACAACAATAGCCTAATGAAAACCAACAGTCATAGAAACAACAACATCAATAATGACCTAACAAGAACTAGTTGTCACAATTATGACCACGTCAAGAGGAAAAATCTTACATTTGATATTTATTGCAAGCGATAATGAGGATCCTAGCAAGACACGAATAGATTCTCGAGAGCCCCTCCTGAGTTCAAAGGAAAGTGAGATTTTTCCCCTAATTTCTCTACCAACAATGCCAAGAAGTATCTTAAAACAATGTGTCAGATGATGCCTGAAGTCAGTGACATGTGAAAGAAAAAGTGAAAGCTCTACTTCATGGTTTATAACGATGAGGAGGGGATCATCTTAAGCATAGGCATCTAATAACAACATGCCCTGGCCTGAGGCTGAGGAAAGCGGCATGCGCCCTAGGCGAAGACTCTCCTTTGTGATCTCCAGTGGGAGGAGGAGATTAGCAAAATGTAGAGATAGTGAATATTGACACACCGGGCAGATGAGTGCTATATTGAATCCACTCATCGGAAATCCAAGGGTTTGGCCTCAATGTGGAGTTTAAAAGGCTATTCATCAAAACATTATCGCTCACAAACTTCTCCCACTTCTTCCTCTTGATACACCACAATGTACATACCTACTATTAAGGACATTTACATCAGGATGATGTACTGGATATCTCACATGGCATTGCAGAGTTCAGGTTGTGAAGATTTGGTCTTATCTTACCCTTTTTCCAGTCAAATGAACTAAGACACATATTTATTTCTTTTTTTACAATGATTTCATCTTCTATAAGGAGGAAGACAGTAATATAACCTTGACGGTGGAATATATATTTTCTTACATGGAGGGTGCTTCATCACCAATGACATCATAGACACACACATTCATGTAATGAACATAAGAAATATACATTAGATGGATGGAAGGATGAAGAGATTAAATCTTCTGATGCTTGTGTGTACATTCCATTTTAGCAATCATTGTATGTCACCTTTAATTTGGGTTAGTGCCAATATTAGTACAATCATGTTCTATTGTTTATACCCATGGTGTTCCTATATTTGTGTCACTCCAGTGTATAGGTGTCAGTATTCGTAACGGGTTGTGCCAATACTTGAAAGGGGTTGTTCCACTCTTCGTGGAGGATCCAATATTGGACTAGGGTGTGCTAGTATTCATGACTAGGGTGTGCTAGTATCCGGGACTTAGTTGTTCCAGTACTCGTGTGGGGGTTTCTAATATCCAAAATTGATGTGTCAGTACTCATGTTTAGGATGCCATTATTCAAAACTAGGTGTGCTAGTATTCCACATTGGTGTGTTCTAGTATTTAATATGGGGGTATGTCAGTTCTAGAGTAGGTTGTGCTAGTATTCATGAGGGAGTGTGATAGTATTCGTGTGGGTGGTGTTCCAGTGTGTGCTTCTTCCTGTGCTAGTACTAGCATTCTAATTTTTATTTGCCAATATTCCACAATCTAGTTTTTGAGTTTCCTTCACTGAAGTATTCTAGTTACATTTACCCCCATTCTGATTTTATAAGTGACACTTGTTTGAGGTCTATGTTGACGTTCCTCCCTTATGTAATTTTTTGCAAAAAAATATTATTCCCAGCCATGTGTCCTCTGACACAATTAATGAGGATCATGAAGTTAAAATTAATTGTGATATGTTCCAGTTAGACTACTTTAGAGATTAGGAATATTTAGATTATAGCGGGTGTGAATATGTATGATGGATTTATCCATCTACCCTATCCTCTCATTTATTTTTGATATCATGGTGGATATTCTCATGTATCATTAATTGTTGAATTTAATCATGTAGTACATGATTCCATTCTATAACCACAAACATTTTTTATGGTTTGTTTTGACTTACCTTTGAAGCAATTCATCCTACTGAATACCCTGATGGGTCATGAAAAAGAAAAATGGACTCTTCACAAGCCCAATTTGCAAGGAGGTGGTGAAGTGATTGAATTCTTTTCTCACTATCAGTGTAGGGGTAACCTATTGGAGCACTTGTAAAAGCAATATTCCAACTTTTCCTAAATAGAGGGACATATATAGTTGTGCAGTCTTAACAGGCTATTCATTTAACATTAAAATAGTAAAATGAAGTGCAATAAATTCAACCAATGGAAAAATCTACAATACATTTCACATACATGTAAGAAGATCACTGCAGAGATAGTTTATAGTCATACAAAATGTAATTTTCAATTTAATTCAAGATCATATGTTCTAAGTCTGAGAAAGGAGCTATTAATGACATATACTATCCACCTATGTAATACAACTATAATAATTTTTTAGAATGAAATTATGTGGCTTTCATTCCAATGTTCATTCATTTATGAGCTAGATTGCATTAATATACATGCCATTTTTATTTAGTAAATGTTACAAGTCTTGTCAATATATGTGCCACGTTTGATGAGCATTTGTGCCAGTGTTCATTCTATTATTTGCCTTGCTCGACGTGTATGTCTGCCAGTTACTATATGTTTAAGTTCCATCTTTGATGTCTATGTGTGCAATTTTTGTTAAGTAAATGAGCAGAGGAAGAGGAGTAAGGCTACTTTAGAGAAGGATAAGAGAAACAAAGAGCAGAAGAAAAGGAAAACCATTGCATTGGAGGAGGAAAAATGGATCAAGGAGTAGGAGAAAATGAATAAGGGCAGGAGAAAAGGACTAAAGAGTGGGAGAAATGGAAAAAGGAGTAGGAGAAAAGGAACAAGGAGTGTGACAAAAATAATAAGGAGTAGGAGAAATGATCAAGGAGGACAATAAGATGAATAATGTTAGGTTTGTATAGTAAAGGATTAAGGTTGTGGAGGAGAAGGTAAAAGAAGAAAGAGAAAATGAATAAGGACAAGGAGAATAGGAATGGGTAGGGGAGAAGAGGAACAAAGTTGTGTTGGAGGAGGATAAATGGAACAAGGTTGCAGAAGAGAAGAAAGAGAAAAAGAAGAACAAGGAGTAGGAGAAAAGGAATAAGGAGCATGAGAAATGGAACAAGGAGGAGGATAAGAGGAACAACGCTATGTTAGAGAACTAAAGAAAAAAGGTTGTGAAGGAGAAGAAGTGAAAAATAAGGAGGGGAAAAGGAGTAAGGACAAATAAAATAGGATCAAGGAGGAGGAGGAGAGGAACAATGTTGCATTGGAGGAGGAGAATCAGAACGAGGTTGTAGAGGATAAGAAAATGAACAAGGATTAGGAGACAAGGAATAGATGGAGAAGAAAAGGAACAAGGATCGGGAGAAAAAATTGGAGGAGGATATAATAAAGAGTAGGAGAAAAGGAACAAGGAGGAGGAGAAGAGAAACAACATAGTGTTGCAAAAGGAGAAAAGGAAAAAAGTTGCAAAGCAGGAGGAGTAAAGGAATAAGGTTGCGAAGGAAAAGAAAAGGAACAAGAAGGCAAAAAAAGGAATAAGGACGAGGTGAACATGAATGAGAAGGGGAAGAACAAGAACAACACTGTGTTGGAGGAGTAGAAATGGAACAAGGTTGCTGAGGAGAAAAAAGGATCAAGGATAAGGAGAAATGGAACAATGAGGGAAGAAGAGGAACAATGTTGTATTAGAGGAGGAGAAATGGAATATGGCTGAGGAGAACATAAACAATGAAGGGGAGAAAAGGAAAACACTACATATGAGCATGAGAAGAGGAAAATATTGGCACACCCCCCATGAATAATGTCTAGTTTTGAAATACAAATATGTAATTTTGAATATGTTTACGTGCTAGAAAATACTGCTACCGAAAAGTTATTTTGAGGATGATAGATGTCAGTGTTGATTATGCATACTTAGACATTTTTAAATAACTAAAAAGAAGGGTGTGTGCCATAATATTTTATGTCGGTTCCTCTAGTCCAATAGGTACTTGTTGATGGCTATATGAAATGATGCATCACATACTGGATGACTGGTAGAACTTTATTTGCACCACTCACTAATTTGGTTCCTTTCTAGCACTCTCTACAAAATGCTACCATTCTACTTGATCTTTTCTCGCCTTCTCTCAGTACAAACTTATCTTCTTGATCTTTTCTATCCTTCAATAATCACGAACTTTCTATGGAATTCTCAAACTCTCAAAATAGGGTTTTTCAATGGTAGTAATTCACCATATACAATTCCTCAAAAAAAAACTTCTCATTCATCTATGTTTTATTTTATTTTTTAGATACAAATCTGACTCCAGTGCGAGACAAGGGCCAACTTTGTGATTGACCTGAACAACATAATGAATATGTTGGCTAGACATGAAGAAGTGAAGAAGCATCTAAAAAGATCAACTTTTGTTGGACTCCTATGGTTGTAGCTGAAGACTCTCACTTAGGAAGTTCTTCACTTCATGTGTACTAATTAAAAATTAGATAATTTGAATTCGGAAACCCTCAAAGGATATAAATTGAAGATGATGGATCATAACATCCACCTATTTTACGTCTTCCCTTCAGGTTGCCTCCCTATTCATATTACATCCAGCGATGGAAAGTCTATAACATACTCGAGTCTAGGATCAAAGCATAAACCTCCCTCTTCTTGGACCCTTTAACTTTCATGCTAACCTTCTCCCCTAATTTTAAATGTACTAGATTTATTGAAGTCGAAAAACATATTGTACGTATAAGTATCCTTCATGTATGCAATATAAGGATTAAATAAATAAATACTTTTAATAGAGGTATTTTATGAAAAATATACTTATAAGATAATTTCAATATGACACACCAAATCATACTAAGTGAATTTGAGAAAAAGAAATAGAAAGTACAAAGTAATGTATCAATTTTTTTTTAGAAAGACATTAAATGGATTCATCGAGTACTCAAATTAAAATAACTAAATAAAATATCAAATGTTTTTGGAAGAAGAAATTGATGTAAATTATAACTACTTGCACCTTTGATAGCATGTCCTTTATTTTCTATACCATTCAAATTCTCTTTGACTATTCAATTAATTGATCAAAATCCTACATAAATATGCATTAATATACTCAATAATTACTTTAGGATGCCACTGTCTAGTCAGGCTTCTGTAAAGCATGCAACATTTCATCCCTTCTACTTGATCACAAGCTAGATCTTGCGTAGGTAGGTGACCATCCAGCCGTAACTGGTGTGGCTTAACTGTTGGTATGTATGCCCAAAGAGACAATCATATGATGATTGGAATGTGGCATCAGATACCTGATTTGATAAGTGTAAATGTAATTCTATCTATTATGTTTTTATAAATCATGAGATAGTGACATATACATAGTAGATGTCTAAAGAATGTTGTTACTCGATTACTTGTGTATTTAGTTTGATGACCTAAACAATGAGATCATATGTATGATAAGATTACATACATTCTTGTTATGTCCCTAGTCGGATATTACCGTGAAAGAAAAATAGACAAAAGTAATACATAAGACCGAGTGTCGGTTGATTGATGGCAGAGTCTCATTAGTCATGATATATGATATCAAGTTAAGCACATAGGTACATGTTAGATAAAAGTGTATCAGACAGACACTCTTTGAGTGTGATACGTGGATACCATAGAATGGTAGTCAGAATCATCTCTCATAGTGATAGTGGTGATTGTGGTTATTATACCTAAAGTCAGTAAACTCATCACATGTTGTTTGATGTACTTAGACATCATCCAACATGACCTTTAATAAGGGTTGCCATAAAGATGATGCTCTAGTGCACTGTGACACATGGGGATTGAGTGTGAGTGATGTAGATGTAATGTTTCCCTACTATAGGAGATTGATATCCAAGCCACTTGATAAGAGAAACTGAGAAATTATGACCATACTCATGTGACTCAATATATGATATGTGAACTCACAATCATCTCATATAGTCTACTCTAGTTCAAGGAACATGGATTGAATGTTGAGAGCATGTTGATTTCATGCCTCGAGTTCAATCCAGATATCAGAGGCAAAGGAACATACGATCACGATAACATTGATCATGGATTGTAGGTTGAAGTTGTTCTCCAACTTTTTGAATTACTTGGGTAGAAATGATGTGTTTCTAAGCATTGCTCATTGTTTGTGATGTCATAAGTTGGTTATGGACATTCACTGCCAATGTAGTTTGGGACCTATAGTGTCACACGCATAGGATACACTTAGAATAGGATTTTATTCATGAATGATATTTAACTTGATTATAAAAAGTGTTTAGGTATTCAATTAAATAATTGAGGGTCAAAATTGACTGACTGGACTCTGAACTGACCAGTTCAAGTGTTGAACCAATTAGTTAGAGTGTCAAGTCAATTGGAATCTACATTGGTTGAAAAATGCCTGAACTAGGGTATGAGTTGAGTGGTTCACCTAATGAACTTATTGGTTCATGGTCCCAACTGATAGTTTCATATGATGAACAGCCCAGTTCAATGGTCAATCTGATTGGATCAAGGATTGATGATGATGTCATTATTTGCATTAATCGTACATTGATTACCAATATTATTCAAAACATGAAAACACATAAACTGTGTGGTTTATGAGATGAAGCGACCGGTTCATGCATGAGTCGACCAGTTGGGTAGGTGAACTGACCAGTTCTCCATCCTAAGTTTCTAAAAAAATCATGAATTTTGTCCTTTTGACTCCAACACAGACTCGGAACCCTGGCCCTACCTGCTCCTGTAAATAGAGGGGTACTGGGGGCTTCCCACACACAACAATAAGCTCTGACCATTGTTGTCCTCTCTGGTTGTGGAAACCAATAGAGATATTGAGCAAGTCATATCCATAAAAGGGAGGGATAGCAAGGGAGAGACAATTTTAAGAGAGTGAATCAGTGATAGTGCACTAATTTTTAAAGGGATAACTCATTCATGTTGGCTCAGGTAGGAGCTCTTGGTAGCCTGTATAGACTACTCTAGAGGTAAGGAGTTTTTCCCACTAGGAGGACAACGTCCACCGCCATTCATGGTGCTACACCAGGAGGTTGTTGGTGACGACTGTTCGAGTGTTGGTGAAGAAGGAGCATGTTGTTTCCTAAAGAAGTGTGTTGCTTCTTGGAGAAGAAGCATGATACAACATTTAGAGTTGTTGTTGGATTTGCTCTAGGACCAGGTATAATTTGTTTTACTCTCTTTTCTATATACATTATTGTTGATGTGATATGTTAGTTAGGGAATTAGACTTTACATTTTTGTTTTTGATGCCTTATCAGTCACCCCGATTCCTCAACATTAACCTCTTCTCTTCTAACCCTATTTCACCTCCACCACCCTCCCTTATCCCTTCCACATTTCACAAACCCTAGCTGCTTGAAACTCTCCCTCTCCACGTGCTCATCAATAGTGGTTGTGGGGAGGATGTTTCTGCCTACTGTCTTTCCCTGTGTGGACTCATGTGGTTGTCTATGATCACAGATTCACCAAGCTTCATCACCTCTAGATATGTGTTCTCTAGTGGCACCACCTCACCCATCACTCCCCACCAAATTTCCATCCACCTCCATAACTTCAGTCTCCCTCATTATCTTGCATCCAGGCTCAAGGCATAGGAGCTTAGACACCTCTTTTGTTTGTGATTTGACTCTGCTTTTTCTCCTTCTTTGCCAAGACGACCACTGCCACCACTTGAACCAGGTATAAGCCACCCTCTATGTTCCTTGGCATCGTACATGTGGCTGAAGGAGAAGAGTCATTGTCAATTGACAGTACTGGCCGGTGTCAGCCTCTGGTATGAAGTCTTGCACCACCTCCTTGCACCCGGCTCTAAACCCAGCCAACGCACAACTTCAATCGACCCTTCCCCACCTAGCTTGACGCCTGCCATGACTTCAGTAGTTTGAGAGGAAAGAACACCATCTTCCTGGCGTCACTTGCTCTACCTACAACTAGAATCATAAAAATCCTAATTTTCACACAAATCTAAGATGGAACCACATTTTAACGGTGTATCTCTCATTCAACCAACTTATAGATTAATTTTAGTGAATCCAAGAAAGTTCTAAGACAAACCCGATATGAGGTCCCTATGCTCTTCCTACCATCATATGTGATGCATGCCACCTCTCATCTCAGGCCATGTTGATGTCCATAAAAACCTTTACTGCTATGGGGAGGAGTGTTCCATTATCTCTATTCGTTGGCAACCAAATTAGGTTGGAGTTCCAACTCAGGTGATCATGTTGGGGAGTTAGTAACCATAAACATCAACATAAGGATGACTATTATAGCCTCTTCTAGTCACATAAACAACAATGGCAGTCCCTTTAAAGGAAAGGAGAACTCAATGTTGAAAGTCTGAATATCTTTCAAAGCTTGGGCCTTCTTAGAATTGATCCCTCTAGATAAGTAGATAGTCAATCATTTTAAGTTAGTGCATTAGTCTCTCTTTGGCTTTAGAACTGCAGTTCACTAGAAAAATGATTATTAGCCTAGATGATGCTTAGTAGTTTAGATAATTATATGTGTCAATCATAGTACTCATAATATACATAGATAGATATATGTATATATGTTATAGAGTACAATATCATTACATCACAGAAAAATAATGTCGAGATATTAAGATCATAAGTTAATGATATATTACATAACAAATTGATAATCATGAGGACAATATACAAATGAGGTTTATTCATGATAATCGAATTGATTAATTAATCATTTAAATTATTGATTTAAGGTACTAATGAATATGATATATATATATATGTGTGTGTGTGTGTGTGCGTGTGTGTAGTAAATTGGTAAATGTAAGTGTAGTATTCCTGAGCCAAATAACAACAAAATACTTCCAATACAAATGGTATTTCATATATAATTTGGAGCTAAAGTAAATTGAAAATATATTTATAATAAGGAATGGGTTGTGGATCAATGAAGCCCATATTCTAATCACCTATATTAGTTTCCTTGATTATATTGAATAGAGATGTGCATTTTCAAGTAACTCAAAATGGAAAAACCTCTACATAACTATACTATACTTATTGGAAAACAAAACCCTAAAAATGGATAGTAGTGATACTTTAATAATTGAACATCAAATATTAATAAATATATCAATTAAAGGATCTTACGTCAAAGAACATTATGGTGGACTAATGTGTATATATAACACTTATAGGTGGAGAAGGAGGAATTGGGAATTTTGATAGTAGGAATAGGATTAGTCTTGAAGATAAGGTGGGTGTTTTTCCCTATTTAATTTTGGGAATTATCTTGACTAAAATATTTCTATAATGATACATTCTTGTTAATTGGCATTTTTACTTCTTCCATGATGAAAATTCCTTTTTCTATTAAATTGACAAATATCCTATTGCCTTGGGTCTATGACCCCACCTGCATTGTTGTTTGGAATTGAAATTGTGATTGATGTCTTATACCATATCTTGCCACTCTATTTATGTGTGATTGGTAATTTAGTTAGATATATGTTGGATGGTGCATGAACACAACAATTAGGGCACATCTTTCTGCTCTGGGAGTGTCTTTTCCACCTCTTACATATATAAGGGCATGTCTTTCTGCCCAGAGTGCATATTTCCATCCATTAGACCAAAGATCTAGTGGTGTCTTGGTTGTACCATATCCATTTAGTCTAAATATATCAGCACACAAATATAGATTGTTGTGATATTGTGAGCTACGATAAGACTTTTCGTTTCAAATATTGTACTCTAAAATGTAAATGCCTCATTCTCTTGAAATTCTTTCTTTTGAACTTAACTAAATTCAATTAGCCCTCTCTTACGGGAACTCCCTCTTTTGAAATTCACTTTCTTAAAATGCCCAAAATATTTTATATTGTGCACATATACCAGTTCTTACTGACGCATATGATTTTTATTTCCTATTTTCTATGTGTTCCCGAAACTACCCAAGTAAAGGTGCTTCAAAGTATGTGGACACATGAAGGTCATATACATGAAGTTATCTTGAGGATAGCTTGGAATGGCCATGTTGCCCTCTGCAACTAGGGCTCTTGTGAAATTAGATGTAGTATTTTCATTTTTGTACCACCCTTAGAGTGAGAAACTTATGTACATGGAACATTTTGTCACTTTGTAAATGGTTATATCTTCTTTTGCTTAATATTTCATAGCACTTGTCTTATACCATCTGAGTCGGCCCACTATCGGATCCCACTCTTTACAACATGGTATCAGAGCCTAAGCAGTCAGTAACTTGACTATTTCAAGTTATCCTCTACTTGCTCCTTAGTTGGGTAGTTAGGTAACTCTTATGGGATGATGATATACCTAATCCTAATTTGTGGAATACCAATAACGGTTCCACTTCAGTGTAAATTGGTAATTTCCACTTGGCACTTTGAGTAACCCTAGATCTCCCTAGCCTCTCTTTAGAGGTGTAAATTGTAGGAGTTGACTCTTCTAGTGTATAATTCCTACTTCCTCCTTAATGAGAAATCATTTTAACTAATATAGGAGGAAGTTTGCCTCAAACACATATATTTAGGGTTAAACTTTATTCCTTCTTCATATACTATATGTTATAGATGCTTGGGTTTGACCTTTTAGATTTTTGAAGTATAAGACCATTTACATGGATTGCAATGGTATTAGAATTATAGTATGTGTGTAGTGTGAGGAAGTGGTTAACTTGGTTTCCACATCAACTTTTGCACCATCTTTAGATTTCTATCGTTTTTGTTTTCATAAAAAACTTAGTTTTGTTATAAAAGTATATGTGCACAAAAGAATCAGATTTTATGAGTTGTTTTTGGAACCAAGTCACAACCACAAGAAAGTCAGAGTTGTAGAGAAACCATTTAGAGATAAAACCTTTGACTAGCATGTTCTACTTTGGGACCCTATACCTAAGTTTGATGTAGCATTTAAGAAGAAGAAGTTTAGATGTGTACATAGTTATGATCTAGTTGGGCTAACCTTGTGGACTCTATATGGTTACATAGATTATAGATAAATCTTTTTAATGGGTAGAGACATGTAGTCTTAGGGTTGTAACTTAATTTAATGAATAGTTGAAATACATAGTTATTATAACAGTAAACTCTTGGGTAAATTCTAGTAATAAGGTCAAATAATTATAAGTACCGCCAAATCAAGGTGGTGAGTAAGAATTTCTACTTATACCATCATATTTGTTACTTTAGTTAAAAAAACATATCTTCACTAATTTCTAAAGAATGAACTTAATTCAGATGATGTACTGAGTTTTGTATTAAAAAATTGGGGAAGAAAATGGTCAATACCCCTAATTTTCTAGGAATGTAATGTGAAGGATGATTATATGCTAGAAGCGAAGATGAGTATACCAGGAATGTTAAAAACCATTGAAAGCACATATTTCCATAAACTCACCACAAACAAAAGTGAAAATATACTACATACATATCAAAACATGGGTAATGTAAAGTGCATACATAAATCATGAATGACTAATTCAATAGGTTGCATACGACGCCCTATAGTTTATGGTAACTAGGAATCCAAAAAAATCATAATGGTATACCTTAGCCCTAACATATTTAACTAATTATATAAAGTATTTGGTCATAGACATTATATAATTAATATTCAATTGTAAAATCCATAAATATAATATCTGTAAGAAATAACCCTGGCACTGATAAAAAAGAATACATGTATGCATGTTATACCTTAATATCAAAAAAATGATAATGATGTTGTTTGTAATCATGATGTGATATTTTGAGGTTCTTCTTCCTAATCAAGTTTAGTCCATCCACTTAGTGGTTGCTATATGAATGAACCTAAAAGTAAATCTACTTATGGAAATTGGTCATGGAAGGGATATTGAACATCATAATAGTAGGATGGAGAGACCTCCTTAACAATATAGGTAACCATAAAAAATTAAAATTTCTAAGATAATCCTCAATCTTAGTGTAAATTTCCTAGACCAATTCATGAAATGAGAAGATGATAGAGACTGGATGGATGGAGTAATATAAGTTCACATTGGGTTTTGTATATAATTGTGATGTCGGTGTGTTATGCTAGGACTCACTACATTAACTCTATCTAGTGAATTAGAAACTTATAATTAGTTATAAATTATATCTTAGTACTTTGGGGTATAGCTTGGTGGATTTTGAGGATGAAATCATGTTTAAGGGGTGGAGTGATGTAACATACTCGAATCTAGGATCAAAGCTTAAACCTCCCTCTTATTGGACCCTTTAACTATCATGCTAACCTTCTCACCTAATTTCAAATGTACTAGTTTTATTGGAGTAGAATAACATAATGTACCTATAAGTATCCTTCATGTATGCAATATCAAGATTAAATAAACAAATACTTTTAATAGAGGGATTTAATGAGAAAATATACTGATAAAATGATTTCAATATGACACACCAAATCATACTAAGCGTATTTGAAGAAAATAAATAGTAACTACAAAATAATGTATCAAAATCTATTAAGAAAGACATTAAATGGATTAATTGAGTACTCAAGTTAAAATAATTAAATAAAATATTAAATGTTTTTGGAAGAAGACACCAATGGTAAATTTTATCTCCTCGCACCTTTGATAGCCTGCCCTTTAATTTCTGTACCAATCAAATTCTCGATGATTATTCAATTAATTGATCAAAAATCCTACATAAATATGCATTTATATACTCAATAATTACTTTAGGATGTCATCGTCCAGTTAGGCTTTTGTAACGCATTTAGTATTTCATCCCTTCCGCTTGATAGTGCGCTAGGTCTTGCGCAGGCGGGTAACCAGCCGGTCATAACCAGCGTGGCTTAACCTCTTCTTTTCAAACCCCATTTCTCCTCCACCGCCCTTTCTTCTTCCTTCCACATTTCCCAAACCCTAACCGCCTGCAACTCTCCCCCTCCCTGTTCTCATCAGTGGTGGTTGCATGTAGGATGTCGCCGCCTAGTGTCTTTTCCTGTGTGGACTCATGTGGCAGTCTACGATCATGGATTCACCAAGCTTGATCACCTTTAGATCCGCGTTCTTTAGTGGCACCATCTCACCCATAACTCCCTACAAATCGCTATCCACCTCCATCACTTCAGTATTCTCCTTCTCTTGTGGGCCAGGTGTAAGGAAGAGAAGCCTAGCCGCCTCTTTTGTCTGTGATTTGACTCTACTCTTTCTCCTTCTTTGCTAAGATGACCACCGCCACCACTTGAACCAGGCACTAGGCACCCGCCTTGTTCCTTGGCATTGCGCCCATGGCTGACGGAGAAGAGTCATTTTCAATTTACGGCAGTGGCCATTGTGGGCTCATGGTCTGAAGTCTCGCATCACCTCCTTGTACCTGGCTCTAAACCCAGCCAACAGAAAACTTCAATCGACCCTACCCCGCCTAGATTGACCCCTACCACGGCTTCAGTAGATCGAGAGGAAAGAACGCCATCTTCCTGGCGCCACTTGCCCTATCTGCAACTGGAATCATAAAACTCCTAATCTGCACACAAATCTGAGATGGAGCCAGAGGTGTTAAGGGTGTGTCCCTCGTTCCACCAACTTACAAATTAATTTCAGTGAATCCAAGAAACTTCTAAGACAAACCTGATCTGAGATCCCTATCCTACCATCACATGTGATACATGCCACCTCTCATCTCTGGCCACATTGATGTCCATTAAAACCTTTACTGGTATGGGCAGGAGTGTTCAATTCTCTCTATCCGCTGGCAACCAGATCAGGTTGGAGTTCCAACTCAGGTGATCATGTTGGGGAGTTAGTAACCATGAAGATCAACATACCGATGAATGTTGCAGCCTCTTCAAGTCACACCAACAACAATGTTAGCCCCTTTCAAGGAAAGGAGAACTCAATGTTGAAAGTCTGAACATCCTTCAACACTAGGGCCTGCTTAGAACTGATCCCTCTAGATCAATAGAGAGTCAATCATTGTAAGTTAGTGCATTCTAGTCTCTCTTTTGTTTTACAACTACAGTTCACTAGACAAATGATTATTAGCCTAGATGATACTTAGTAGTTTGGATAATTATATGTGTCAATCATAGAACTCCATAATATACATAGATAGATTTATGTATATGTGTTATAGAGTACAATATCATTACATCACAGACCAATAAGTCGAGTATAAATTCAGATCATAAGTTATTGATATATTAAATAACAAATTGATAATAATGAGGACGATCTACAAATGAGGTTTATCCATGATAATAGAATCAATTAATTAATCATTTACATTATTGAGTTAGGGTACTATTGAATATATATATATATATATATATATAGAGAGAGAGAGAGAGAGTCAGGCTAGAATACACTCGAGTGTATTCAGAGCAGAATACACTCAAATAGTTTTTCATGATGCAATATTTTTTCAAAAATATAATCTCGTGATCTTCTTAAACATGTTGTCAATAGCTCATACGTAAAATTTGAGCACATTTGGACATTTGTAGGTCATGTTATAAAGATCGCAAAAATTATGCATATCAAATTAGTTTCGTGCATCGATTTTGTTGTCCTTGGATGAGTGACTTACAATCATCCAAATGGGCTCAAAATTTATATGTAGCCTAGTTATAGTATGACAGTGAAGATTAATGGTTTACATTTTGCAAAAAATAGTCTTAATATGCAAACACACTTGAGTGTATTCGTGCGATCTGTACACTCGAGTGTATTCTAGCCTGACTATATATATATATATATATATATATATATATATATATATATATATATATATATATTTATTTATTTATTTATTTATTTATTTATTTATATATTTATTTATTTATTTATATTTATATATATATATTTATATTTATATATATATATTTATTTATTTATTTATATTTATATTTATATTTATATTTATATTTATATTTATATTTATATTTATATTTATATATATATATATTTATATATATTTATATATATATATATATATAAATATATATATATATATGTAAATATATATATATATATGTGTGTGTGTGTGTATTGTAAACTGGTAAATGTAAGTGTAGTATTCATGAGCCAAACAATAACAAATACTTCCAATAAAAATGATATTTCGTATAATATTTGGAGCTAAAGTAAATTTAAAATAGTCTATAATAAGGAATGGGTTGTGGATCAATGAAACTCAAATTCTAATCATGTATATTAGTTTCCTTGATTATATTGAATAGAGATGTGCATTTTCAAGTAACTCATAATCATAAAATCTCTATATAACTATATTATACATATTGGAAAACAAAACCCTAAAAATGGATAGTAAGGATACTTTAATAGTTGAATTTCAAATATTAAGTCATGAGACCAAATGATACAAAATTAATAAATATTCCAATTAAATAATTTTACTTCAAAGAACACTATGGTGGACTAATGTGTATATATAACACTTCTAGGTGGAGAAGGAGGAATGGTGAATTCTGACAGTAGGAATAGGATTAGTTTTGAAGATAAGGTATGTGCTCCTCCCTATTTAATTTTGGGAATTATCTTGACTAAAACTCATATAATGAGGCATTCTTGTTAATTAGCCTTTTTACTTGTTCCATGATGAAAATTCCTTATTCTCTAAAATTGACAAATATCCTATTGCCTTGGGTCTATGACCCCACCTTCATTGTTGTTTGGAAATGAAATTGTGAATGATGGTTTATATCATATCTTACCACTCTATTTATGCATGTTTGGTAATTTAGCTAGATATCTATCGTATGGTGCATGAGCACAACCATTACAGTGCATATTTCCAACTGGGGTGCATCCTTCCACCTCTGATATATACAAGAGTGTGTCTTTCTGCCTAGGGTGCACCTTTTCACCCATTAGACCAAAGATCCAGCGGTGTCTTGGTCGTACTGTAACTATTTAGTCTAAATATATCAGCATGTAGATATATTTAATTGTTGTGATATTGTGAAATATGGCAAGACTTTTCATTTCAAATATTGTACTCTAAAATGTAAATGCCTCATTCTCTTGAAATTAATTCTTTTGAACTTACCGAAATTCAATTAGCCCCCTCTTGTGGGAACTCCCTCTTTTGCACTTCACTTTATTAAAATTCCCAAAATATTTTATATTGTGCATATATACTAGTTGTTACTGATGAATATCATTTTTATTTTCTATTTTCGGGGTGTTCCCAAAACTACCCAGGTAAAGGTTCTTTGAAGGATGTGGACACATGAAGGTCATATACATGAAGTTAGGTTGACAATAACTAGGAATGGCATAGGGATCTTGTGAAATTAGATGTAGTATTTTTGTTTTTGTTACCACTCTTAGAGTGAGAAACTTTTGTACATGAAACATTTTGTACATGAAACGTTATGTTTTCCGCTGCTTAATATTTCATGGCTCGTGTCTTATACCATCTGAGAGGGCCCACTATCGGGTCCCACACTTTACAAAGTCTAATAACACAGTTTTATCATTGGCTAGAAGGGTTGGTCTAAATACTAATAGGATATGCTTCTTTAATATCGAAGATTTAGATTAGAAGATATATAGGTTAACTGGTCCTGAAGATATAGCCCAATTTTATATTTTATATGTAATCAGATGTGTTCTTGCACCAACTATGGGACCCATTATGGTTTACTACTAAAAATATATCGCATCCTTAACTAGAATGCAAAACCTAAACGACGTAGGTAACGTCTTGTAATATCTGAAGAGCCATCTGTTGACATTCCAGAAGAACAATTCTATCGCAAGGCCAATGGGATATATGCACCTTCTAATGGTATGCAATCATTATTTAACTATACTTGACTATACCTCAATCACTTTATATTGGATCTTCTACTTTATAAAACAAGAATGTTTAAATAGTAACACCAGATCACATTTTTTAACTTTTAGGTGCATTACTTAGATCTAGATTTTTGGTGGGGATGCTCCATGTGGACTTTTGTAACAATCGTTGAACAAATCTATAAGGAATAACAACTTGCTCTTGAACATCATAGGGAGGAGGACAATGAACATTGCTTTCCCCTCTCCAATATAGAAGATGTTGAAGATGGTGCTAGTTGTACATCATAAAAAGACAAGATTCATTAGGTAATAAGTACCAATCGGACAATTTGAATACCATAGTATGAGTTATCTTCTAATAGTTGTAAACAACAGTTGGGTGTAGAAATAAAGATATTTGGCACGATTTCTCTTCAATTCTTTAAGAATAGGAAAGAGGTTGAATGTCAACTAGAAGAACTTCTCTTACAACATCATGGAGAAGGGTTTTCTAAAAACTTTCTCGAGGATGTTCCTAATAATAGCCTGGTGGACAAGGATGACATCACACTTTCTGAGGTAGCCATGAGCCTCAAAATAAGAAGGAAGAAGATAGAAAATGGAAAAAAAACACCCATCTACTATCAAGATGAAGTTGAAGTACACCCACATAAAGATGATTCATTTAACACAGACATGGATACCTTCAAATTGCAAAGGAAACACAAGTAAGTGTTGTGTTGTCAGCAAAAGAAAATAGAAAGAAGGTTTTGCCGATAAGGTATAGGAGAAGAGGATAAGGGCAATGTCTGAAATAGAGGATGAGAGGAGAAAGAAGGTTTAAAAGAAGAAGGAGGAGAGGACAAAGAAGGTTGTACATAAGAAGCATATTAGAAGCATGAGACAATAGTGATTTTTGTAAGTTAAACATTTGTGCCAATATTTTCTTGATGTGGTGCCATTATTATTTCATATATATTCTAATGTTCCCTAAATTTAAGTACCAGGTAATGTATACATATTTGTCAGCGAATTATATATTCCATCCTTCTAGTGTTGTCTATATTTCTTTATGTATATTGCAAAATTGTGTTATGACATTGTAGAAAAAAGAATTTTGTCATGGTAGAAGCTGCAAAATGAATAAGGTTATGGCATAGAAAACGAAGAAGGATTTAGAAGCAACCGAGAATAGGATAAAGGATACAACGGATAGGAGGGATAAGCCTTTGAAAAATGAAGAGTAGGAGGAGGTAAATAGGAATAAGGAGAAGGAGTTGAACAGGAGTAAGGATACTTTAGTGGATGTGAATAGGTATGAGGAGGGAAGAAGTGGTGAGGAGGAGGAGAACAAGAACGATATGTTGGATAAAAGGAACAAGAATGAGGAGAACAAGAATGAGGAGGAAGAGAATAGGAACCAGGAGGATGAGAAGAGCAATAGTGATGAGGAGGATGATAGGAACAAGGACGATGAGGAGGAGGAGAACATGGTTTTTGTGAAGGAGGGTGAAAATGAACAAGGTTGCAAAGGAGGAGGAGAACATCAATAAGGAGGGGAAGGATAATAGGAACAATGAGGAGCAGGAGAAGAGGAAAAATGAGGAAGAGAGTAACATGGATTCTATAGAGGAGGAGGAGGAGGAGAGTAGCATAGATTCTACAGAGAAGGAGAAGAGGAACAATGAGGAGGAGGAGAGTAACATGGCTTCTATGGATAAGGATAATAGGAACAATAATGAGGAGGAGAAGAGGAACTAGGAAGAGGAGATCAATAACCATGAGGAGAAGAATAGGAACAAGGATGAGGAGAAGAAGAGGAGCATGGCTAATGCATAGGAGGAGGTGAAGAGGAACAATGATGAGGAAGAGAGTAACATGACTTATGTGGATGAGGAGGAGAATGGGAACTAGGAGGGGGAGGAGAACATGAACAAGGATGAGGAGGAGAGTAACAAGGAAGAAAAGGAGAGTAACAAGGAGGAGGAGAACATGTAGAAGGTTGTTGCAGAGGAGGAGGATGAGGAGGAGGAGAGAAAGAAGGATGCTACATAGGAGGAGGAGGAGGGGGGAACAAGGTTGCTTGGAGGTGGAGAAGAGGTATAAGGAGAAGGAGGAGAACATGAAGAAGAAAGTTGTAGAGGGGGGGAATAGGAAGAAGGAGGACGAGGACGAGGAGGAGGAGGAGAACATGAAGAAGGGTATTGTAGAGGAGGAGAAGAGAAAGGAGTTGGAGAAGAGAAAGGAGGATGAGGAGGAGAAATGAATCAAGGTTTCTATTGAGGAAGAGAAGAGGAAGGAGGAGGAAGATATTAGGAAGAAGAAAATTGCAGCGCATGAGAAGAGGAAGAAGAAGGTGGAGGAGAATCGGAAGAAGCATGTTGTGGAGAAGAGGAACAAGGAGGAGGAGACAAGGACAATGTTTCTATGGAGGATAAGAAGAATAAGAATGATATTGTAGAGCATTAGAGTGAAGAATATGATGATAAGCCACTTATTATATGTCGAAGAACTTCAACGCTCAAGAATGATGAATCAATATGTGATGTTGTGCCTAAATTACCAAGAGTTCATTACGTTATTTGTTAGATAGTTTGTCATTTTTTATGTTCCTATAAAAGAAGATGAAAAGGTAGAGTGTAGGATCCTTGATTATCTGCCAAAGTGCAAGGGTTAAAGAAACAATGACAAATGATCCACATATTTATTAGAAATCCACCTAATGATATTGTTGTATAATCATAAACGCATCGGAGAAGTGAAGGACATCATATCCAACCCTTTCTATGAAAAATCCACCCCTCACTGTGAAAGATCCAGCCCCACTGTGAAAGGGATTGAGAACATCGTATGAGATTTTGCATTGAACGTGAAGGTAGACTTGAGTCTAATCATGTCCGAAGACGGAATGTTCAAACTGCAAGGATCTATATACTCCCATTGTTATGACCCGTATCAAAGTTAATCTGTAAGTATCATGATTAGTACATAATTAAGTTAATTTAGCTAACCTAAGTGCTCATGTGGTGGTTAGTGCATCATCAGGTTGATTAAGTTGAATTAAATACACAAGATACAATTAGTGCATAATTAAGATGATTGAGTTGAGTAAAGTGATTTTTGATGCAATTGGAACTTTGAACTAGTAAAACAGCATAATTGGCATGATATATTGCTCTGAGGGTGTAGAGAATCTAGCGCTTGAAAGTTTGCAAGAAGAATCATTTAAATCGGACAATCGAGTAAAAAGTTATAGCATTTCTAATTTTCTTGGACCAATAATGCAAATTATCATTTTTATTTGGGTCGGTTATCTTTCTCCTTTATCTTCCTCTTTAACCCGATGGAACAGGACCGCAAAGCGACACACATAGGCGCCCGATCGGTCGACTGAGGAGAAGAGGAGGGGTGATCTTGGGGCAGTTTCTTGAGCCCTAGAGCTCCGATCCGCCGGCGCCCTCTTCTTCTTCTTCTCCTTCCACTGCCTTCTTCCTCTAGCTCGCCCTAGCAACGCCCATCATCAGCTGCCCTAGCAAGCTTTAGCGTCGACCAATCTGCAGAGCTGCACTGGCAGCGTCAACGGCCGATTCTGGGCCCATTTGATTCGGTTCACTAGCGTCCAGCTTTCCCCGATCTCCTCTTCTCCTTCCTCTTCCTTCGATGTCTAGCAGCCAGCAGCCATCCTGGTGCTTGGGCGGCCAGCAAGAATAGCAAGCTGCTACGGTAGCAGCAAGCTGCGATGTGCAGCAGCTTGGGGAAGGTTCTTGGGGCACACAGCAGTAGCAGAAAGAGCTATCTGGAGCTCGAATTGGAAGCTCAGTTAGATTCGCAGCAAGCTCAGCTATTAATCGGTTCGTTTCCAACATATGTGCATGGTTGCTGTGAGCAACAGATCCTGAATTGGGCAAATCTAGGGTTGAAAACAACCCTCTCGACGCGTTTCAGGATGAATCCGGACATCCCAAATCGCTGTGAGTAGGAGTTCATTTAGTTATCATCATTTAACTCCTTCGTTGGAATTTTTCAGTAAACTGTGCATTTTTGCACTGATATCAGTGGTTATCAGGCGTTTTATCAGTATTTGATGAAACTTGAATTTTATTTTATAAATTGCTTCGGTATGATTATACATGATCTAGAATAGCTTCTGATCAGTGTAGAATAGTTCAATGATTTTATTTGGTTCAACGGAAACCAAAAGTGCTTAATGCAATTGTTGAAATAGATTTAATTAACTGAAATATTGCTGCTGTGTATGTTTGAACAATACAGATAATTGACTTGCTCTATGAATACTCCTGTATATACAGAATAGCGGTTGAAATTAGTACAGTTCATAAACAAGTATATTAATCCAGTTGTATGTTCTAAAGTAATGAAAGATATAATTGGGTTATAATAGACTTAGGTGCCCCAACACCGTAGAACCCCATTGCACGGTCTGTACCTTTGGGGTGAAACGACCTACCTAGCGTGTGTCTAGATGGTCGGTGACTCGTGTTCAACAATAATCTGTGTGTGTGTCACGGTGGCACGAGGACAGAAAGGCAGTGTTCAACAATAATCTGTGCGTGTGTCACGGTGGCACTGGAGTAAATAGGGGTTATTCAACAATAATCTGTGTGTGTGTCACGGTGGTAACCCAGACCCTCCGACTGTACACTACAGGTTGTGGGAGGAGTCCAGAGCACTCAGAGTTAGTGCAGTGAGGCCTTGTGAGCCTGAGAGTCCTGTGCAAACCAGGACGAGAAGTCAGACTTAGCATTTCCCCAGTGTGTCGCTAAGTCTTGTACGGTGGGATCGTAGTTTGCTACATATCTTCATATGTAGAGTGTGCTGCATATGTTTGGGGCATAACTAAAATGTAATCGTATAGGATCACAGTAAATTTAATATGTTAGTAGTTTAGAATCTTCTGTGTTAGTTATTAATAATTTCCTAACTAATTAAGATATGCAGTTCCTGATATTTAATGCTTACAGTTATGTGATACATGTTGCTATATAGAAATATGAACATTGCTTGATAGAATTATTATGCCATTAGAATTACTCAGTATAGAACTATTCTTATGCTTTATTACAATTTTATATACCTGATGAGTTGTTTAGTGATAGCTAAATGAAAGGTTATTCACTGAGCGAGTAGGCTCACTCCTCTACTCAAACATTTTCAGGTCAACAACAGCATCAAGAATCTGAAGGATCTTTCCATCCTAGTTTTTGGCAGTAGAAGGTATATGTAGTTAGATTAGTTAGAGGTCTCTTAGTCCTTTCCCCTCGGTCCTTGGGACATGGTGTGGGTGAGAGAGAGTATGTATGGCGAATGTGTAAAAGATGTAAATTAACTATTATGTTTTACTTTATGTTAAACAATGTTACATGTTGTAAACTCTATTTATGTTCTATAGCCAGTTTAATTAAAATGCTTCCGCAATAGTTTATTATGTTTTAGTTTATAGCAATAATCTGGATATCTTTATGAGGTTTTAAAAAGAAAAAGTTCTCAATGATTTGTTTATGTGATAATCCCTCTGTCCCGCCCTAATCTCGTGATTAGTGGTTAGTGTGAGATTGGGGTGTGATATCTTGGTATCAGAGCATAGGTTGAGTACATGGTTATTCTAAGTCAAGGTCAGGGGACGATAAGAGACCAATAGGATTAGGACTTAAGTGTCTTCCTTCTAACTGTAATTTTCTAACAGGAAGTGTTCTATTATACTATTGCAGATGGCAGGAAGAGGACGCGGTCACGAGAACCAAGTATAGAGCTTAGGTTGAGTCATTAAGAATCATTAGGATCAAAAGATAAAGTTATAAGTGAGGAAAATAATAAGTGATGTGTCTTTAGCTCTGAAAAGTCTGAGTATTTAGGTACCCTGGCCAGGTATCTAAGTACTTAGATTGACCAGTATTAAGCTACTCTGTCTATTCTTCTCTGGATGCCCTGGCCAGGTATGCAGAGGAAGGATATGCTAGAGAGAAACCCTAGAAATCATAGGGTTAAGAAACCAGAAATTTATGTAGGAGTAAGAGATTAAGCATAGGATGTGATACAACTCTTGCTTTATATTTCTTATTTGATTGGAGATCACTAGAAATTCTCTTATATGTATGAATTTAGATTTTCAGTTTATAAGATATAAATGATTCTTTTATATTGTTGTGCATCATAAATTGGTTTATTTATTGTTTATATTCTTTGTATTAAGCAGACCAGAAGTTATGTTTAAATGAGTTTGCCCTAAGTGGATATTCTTTCCACATGTTTGAGATTAATAGGAGTTGGTTGATCTTGAGTAGCTCTTGGCTTCAGGACTACAGGTTCGGCCTGGTCCGGCTGGCAGGATACGTTCTTGGGATCTAACGACTCTTATTAAAAATATAATAAAAGTAGATTATGGATAATTTAGACCCGAATCATGGTGAAAAAATGTATATACACTAAGATGTTGTGATATAAGGGAAAGATTAGAACAACTAAGAATTAGTTGGAACTGATATCGGAGACCCAACATTGGAACCTCATATGAGCAATCCTTAATTGGAAATAAAGGAATACGATGTAAGGTTCAGATTAAGTTTGATGATTAGTATTATATGATTTCTAAATATGAGAATATGGAAAAGATATGAGAATAGTATGTAAGGGCTAAGATAGTAAGAATCAACCATGGAATGGATCATGTAATAAAGTAAAATACTTTTATGTACCTCAAAACAAAGGGAAAATAGAAGAAAAGAGTTAAGTATACAATAAGTACATAGAAATAAGGAGCCTTATGTAATTCATAAGACCAGGATAAGAAATTTAGTTGAATCAAGAGAAATGATAGAAATGTTGACCTTGATTAAAGAATGAAGATTGCATGACATAATTGAGAGTATGGAATATATATCTTTATTATAAAGTTTAACACATTCATACATACTACATGTGGATTCTAAGTCTCTATAGACTAACAAACTAGTTCCTAAAATAAAGAACAGATGCGTAATTTAGAAAATGAATGCATCATATATGTTGCATAACCACCATGGTAGAGATGTCTAAGTGAATGAAATAATGAAACACAATATGATCATGAAACCCTAGCAAGTTAAATTGAGAATGTAACTTATCTGGATGTTCAAGTAATAGGGAGGAAATTCTAGTGATAAGATAAGGAAGACTTGAGTAAAACTTATGAGATCTAAAGTTTTATTTCAAACTAAGGAAGTAAAGTCACATCACAATAATGCTATGTTACTGATAAGGACCAAACCCTAAAAGGTTTAGAGTTGAAGTAGTTCAAGGGACGTTGCTAGTGATTTGACCTTGAATACTAGTATCTTTATAAAACAAGATCATACGATTTGCACTATGAAAGGTAACCTAGCACTAATAAAATCCAGGGTTTAAAGTTAGCTAATCTGGAAGGTAGATACACAATATGAAAATGATTCAGAGAAAAGAGTAAGATATAAATTTGAAATGTAACAAATGTGTTTGAAACAAAAGGAGAAATACAAGATAATTGAAGTGCATTTTGAAATAAATTCTTATAGTAATAACAAGAAGTAAGTAGCATAGAATGAGGAGTATTACCTGATACATGATTTGAAGTTAGCTGCTGTAGTTCATGCTCTTAAGACATGATGTCATTATCTTTATGATATGACGATAGATTATCACCCTGGAGATACGAATGTGGTAGCAGATGCTTTGAGCATAATGTTAAGTTCAACAGTTGATGCATTCTCTATGGCCTGTTTCAAGAAAGACATGCTAGTAGAAATGTGAAAGTTGAACTTAGACTTAGGGGTGACAGAGCAGAGTGGTTTGATTGCACAGATGCAAGTCAAGCCTACTTTTTATTATCAGATCAAGAAACTACAGCAGGGTGACAGTGAGTTACACCAAATCATGCATAATATGACAAAGGGAAAGAGACCATAGTTCAGGTTTTCAGATGATGGTGTGTTGTATTAGCATGACAGGTTGTGTGTATCTCGAGACAGTGATTTGAAAGAAAAGATTCTTGAGGAGGCACATGCATCGATGTATGCTATGCATCCAGGTAACACTAAGGTGTACGTGAATCTCAATGAGTTATATTGGTGGCCTGGTATGGAAAGAATGTAGCTGAGTATGTGACTAGGTGCAGTGTGTGTCAGCAGGTTAAGGCTGAGCACCAGAAACCTGTAGATACATTGTAATCTCTTCATATACCAGAATGGAAGTGGGAACATATCACAATGGATTTTGTGATAGGGTTGCCCAGGACACCTAAAGGTTGTGACTCGATATGGTGATTGTGGATAGATTGACTAAATCTTCTCACTTTCTTCCTATTAAGTCAACCTTTGATGTCCCAAAGTTGGCTAAGATATACGTGGATGAAATAGTCAGGTTGCATGGTATTCCAGTTTCCATTATATCTGATAGAGATCCTAAGTTCACATCCAGGTTCTGGAATCAGTTACATCATGCTTTGGGCACTAAGTTGAGGTTCGGTACAGCTTTTCACCCGCAGACGGATGGTCAGTCTGAGAGAACCATTCAGACTCTTGAGGACATGCTGAGAGCATGTGTTTTGCATTTCAGTGGAAGTTGGGAAGAACATTTAAGCCTTATAGAGTTTGCATACAACAATAGTCACCATTCCAGTCTTGGTTTGGCCCCGTATGAAGCTCTGTATGGTAGAAAGTGTAGATTGGACCAGTGAATTTACATAGTTCATCGAAACCCAAATTGCTTAGTGTGAATGTTGAGTTTAGAAATACACGACTGATAATGGTACGGTTTGGGTATAAACCCAGACAATACAGATTTTGTAAATCTTCAGGTGCATGATTTCAAGAAAGTACGATAGCATTAAAATATGCAAATAAACCTAGTTGCATGCTTCCTGCTATGTTAATGTGTGTGACTTAACATTTACATGAATTGGCACATTTCTCTGAGATATTAGTAGAAATTCTCAAGTATTATTAATTATTTGTGTTATGATACGTAAGCAACTCTTAATTGAGTTATGTGATGCACAAACCAGGATTTGGGTTAATGTGCACGTTCTTCAAGAAATTTCAGATAATTGATAAATATTACAGATGATTTCTTATATGTGAAGTAAATTACTCTTATTGGTGTAATAAGATGTTCAATTGCATGAATTCAGTATGTATGTGCCAAAATTGATATGAGTTTGGGATATTTATGAATTTTAAATCTGCCTGCATGCATGATATAAGGATTACTCAGTAATTATAATGATTTTGAATATACTGCTCTGTCAGTACTAGAATGATACCGTATTGTGATTTGAACTGCAATCAAATAGATGAGATAACTGAAACCCTGAGGATAGGGTGTTGCCATGTGACTAGTGAATGAGGTAACCCCTAAGGATAGGGTGTTGCTATATGATAAGTGAATGAGGTAACTGAAACCCTAAGGATAGGGTGTACAATGAATCAAGTATTTTGATATCAAAATTCTCAGTATGAGATGTGGTGATGCTTAACAGTTCAATTGCATGAATTTTAGTATAAAGTGCCAAATTGACATGCATTCTGTTTATTTAAGAATTTTAGTTTGTCTGCATGTATAGTATGATAATTTCTCAGTAATTACCATAATTTGAGTTACTGTTATAACAGTTCTAGAAAGACAATGTATTGTGGTTTGATCTGGAATCAGATCAGATGTGTCCTATGTTGAGGGACCAATACAGATAGTTGATCAGAGGATCAAGAAGTTCAAGAATCACGAGATACCATTAGTGAAGGTTTTATGAAGGAACCATAACTTAGAAGAAGCCACGCGGGAACTTGAGTTTGAGATGCATAACAACTTTTTCTTTTTCTTTTAGGAATTTCGAGACGAAATTCTTATAAGGGGGGAGATTGTTATGACCCGTATCAAAGTTAATCTGTAAGTATCATGATTAGTACATAATTAAGTTAATTGAGCTAACCTAAGTTCCCATGTGGTGGTTAGTGCATCATCAGGTTGATTAAGTTGAATTAAATACACAAGATACAAGTAGTGCATAATTAAGATGATTGAGTTGAGTAAAGTAATTTTTGATGCAATTGGAACTTTGAACTAGTAAAACAGCATAATTGGCATGATATATTGCTCTGAGGGTGTAGAGAATCTAGCACTTGAAAGTTTGCAAGAAGAATCATTTAAATCGGACAATCGAGTAAAAAGTTATAGCATTTCTAATTTTATTGGACCAATAATGCAAATTATCCTTTTTATTTGGGTCGGTTATCTTTCTCCTTTATCTTCCTCTTTAACCCGATGGAACAGGACCGCAAAGTGGCACACGTAGGCGCCCGATCGACCGACTGAGGAGAAGAGGAGGGGCGATCTTGGGGCAGTTTCTTGAGCCCTAGAGCTCCGATCCGTCAGCGCCCTCTTCTTCTTCTTCTCCTTCCACTGCCTTCTTCCTCTAGCTCGCCCTAGCAACGCCCATCATCAGCTGCCCTAGCAAGCTTTAGCGTCGACCAATCTGCAGAGCTGCGCTAGCAGCGTCAACGGCTGATTCTGGGCCCATTTGATTCGGTTACCAGCGTCCCGCTTTCCCCGATCTCCTCTTCTCCTTCCTCTTCCTTCGATGTCTCGCAGCCAGCAGCCATCCTGCTGCTTGGGCAGCCAACAGGAGTAGCAAGCTGCTACGGTAGCAGCAAGCTGCAATGTGCAGCAGCTTGGGGAAGGTTCTTGGGGCGCACAACAGTAGCGGAAAGAGCTATCTGGAGCTCGAATTGGAAGCTCAGTTAGATTTGCAGCAAGCTCAGTTATTAATCGGTTCGTTTCCAACATATGCGCATGGTTGCTGTGAGCAACAGATCCTGAATTGGGCAAATCCAGGGTTGAAAACAACCCTCTGGATGTGTTTCTGGACGAATCCGGACATCCCAAATCGCTGTGAGTAGGAGTTCATTTAGTTATCATCATTTAACTCCTTCGTTGGAATTTTTCGATAAACTGTGCATTTTTGCACTGATATCAGTGGTTATCAAGTGTTTTATCAGTATTTGATGAAACTTGAATTTTATTTTATAAATTGCTTCGGTATGATTATACATGATCTAGAACAGCTTCTGATCAGTGTAGAACAGTTCAATGATTTTATTTGGTTCAACGGAAACCAAAAGGGCTTAATGCAATTGTTGAAATATATTTAATTAACTGAAATATTGCTGCTGTGTATGTTTGAACAATACAGATAATTGACTTGCTCTATGAATACTCCTGTATATACAGAATAGCGGTTGAAATTAGTACAGTTCATAAACAAGTGTATTAATCCAGTTGTATGTTCTAAAGTAATGAAAGATATAATTGTGTTATAATAGACTTAGGTGCCCCAACACCGTAGAACCCCATTGCGCGGTCTGTACCTTTGGGGTGAAATGACCTACCTAGCGTGTGTCTAGATGGTCGGTGACTCGTGTTCAACAATAATCCGTGCGTGTGTCACGGTGGCACGAGGACAGAAAGGCAGTGTTCAACAATAATCTGTGCGTGTGTCACGGTGGCACTAGAGTAAATAGGGGTTATTCAACAATAATCTGTGCGTGTGTCATGGTGGTAACCCAGACCCTCCGACTGTGCACTACAGGTTGCGGGAGGAGTCCAGAGCACTCAGAGTTAGTGCAGTGAGGCCTTGTGAGCCTGAGAGTCCTGTGCAGACCAGGACGAGAAGTCAGACTTAGCATTTCCCGGGTGTGTCGCTAAGTCTTGTATGGTGGGATCGTAGTTCACTACAGATCTTCATATGCAGAGTGCGCTGCATATGTTTGGGGTATAACTAAAATGTAATTGTATAGGATCACAGTAAATTTAATATGTTAGTAGTTTAGAATATTCTGTGTTAGTTGTTAATAATTGCCTAACTAATTAAGATATGCAGTTCCTGATATTTAATGCTGACAGTTATGTGATACCAGCTGCTATATAGAAATATGAACATTGCTTGATAGAATTATTATGCCATTAGAATTGCTCAGTATAGAACTGTTCTTATGCTTTATTACAATTTTATATACCTGATGAGTTGTTTAGTGATAGCTAAATGAAAGGCTATTCACTGAGCGAGTAGGCTCACTCCTCTACTCAAACATTTTCAAGTCAACAACAACATCAAGAATCTGAAGGATCTTTCCATCCTAGTTTTTGGCAGTAGAAGGTATATGTAGTTAGATTAGTTAGAGGTCTCTTAGTCCTTTCCCCTCGGTCCTTGGGACATGGTGTGGGTGAGAGAGAGTATGTATGGCGAATGTGTAAAAGATGTAAATTAACTGTTATGTTTTACTTTCTGTTAAACAATGTTACATGTTGTAAACTCTGTTTATGTTCTCTAGCCAGTTTAATTGAAATGCTTCCGCAATAGTTTATTATGTTTTAGTTTACAGCAATAATCCGGATATCTTTATGAGATTTTAAAAAGAAAAAGTTCTCAGTGATTTGTTTATGTGATAATCCCTCCGTCGCGCCCTAATCTCGTGATTAGTGGTTAGTGTGAGATCGGGGTGTGACACCCATACCAAGAGAATGGTTGGTAGATAACATATTTGAATCATACAAACATCAAATCAATAGATGAGAAGTAAAGAAAAGGTTAGGTAGAGTCAATCATGTTTGCCTCCCATTCAGCATAAGTGTAACTTATTGCTTATGACACTTTACAAACAACTACTCATTGATCTTCCTAAACAAGGGTTTTATCTTTTCTTTTGCACATAAAATTTCTCAAGTAGACTTGAAGAATCCTAATTCTTACTACCCTACATATAAAGGCAGTTGACATGCTTGTGTGCTTACTTTTCCAGCAACTAGGGTGCCTGCTTGGCACGTAGTCTAATTTTTTTCTTTTGACATTTCTAATCTATGTCATAAATGTCACTTATTTTGTTATTTTTAATTTTCTTACTACCCTATTTCATTATTTTTAATTTTCTTACTTCCCTATAAATAAAGAAGGTAGCTGACATGTCTCTGTACTTGCTTTTTTAGTAGCTAGTGTGTCTGCTTGGCACATTGTTCAATTTTTTCCTTTGGACATTTCTAATCTATTAATAATTGTCACCTATTTTTTATTTTTAATTGTTTATTAGTAAATAGGAGGTTGAGGCGGCATTATTTAACTGGGAAATTGTGTGTGCTATGACTTGAATGTGATATGTCACCATATATACTATAAAGAAATTTTTCAATATTTTTAGAATTACTAATTGATCCCTGTGTTTGTACACTACACTTCTATCTTTTCTTTTTAAAATGTAAGATTGTATAACGAAACTCATCAATACTATATAAGAAAGTCCAAAGAGGACTTAATGAAATTTTATCCCACAAAGGAGGCTGAATGCAATTTTCTCCATTATTTTTTAAGATTGCAAATAGGTCGTTGTATGTGTACACTACACTTTTTTCTTTTATTTTTAAAATTTAATATTTTTGGAAGGAGATTCATCCAACTATATAAGAAAGTCCTTGGAGGGGATAAATGTAATTTTCTCCATTATTTTTGGGAATTCCAAGCTGGTCCCTATGTGCACTACACTTTTATCTTTGTTTTTTTTTAAATTTTACAATCTATAAGGATACTCATCACATTTATACTACATAAGAAAACTGACAGAGGGGGGATGAATGCAAATTTCTCCATTATTTTTTAGATTACATACTGGTCCATGTGTGTTGATGTGATGATTTTGAGTCGCATTTATAGACTTGTTTCACTCGCGTTTTATGCGTTTATTGGTCATTTTGGTGGTTAATATTGCATAATTCATTTACTTTAGTCTATGACCCTTCTAAGCATCAATTCTCCCTTATTTTATTGTTTTAAGCATAAATGATTACTATAATATGTTTTATTTCAGCTTATATGGTTTTGTGTTGCAATTTCAGGAAAATCGCATATCTGCAGCTATCGATACCATCGACACTGTCGATACTATCGACACAGTCATAGGTTGCCAGTCGCAAGGAGCAGCACAGAGTCGATACCATCGATAGGGAAGTCGATGGTAGCGACAGTCCATCAGGTTGCTGGCGAGTAGCTAGTTGATACTATCGACCCTAAAGTCGATACTATTGACACCTAAAGATTCAACGACGGAAAAGGATAAAACCGATGCCTAAGAGTGTCGATACCATCGACCCTCATCGATGGTATCGAGTCAGCATCAGGCGCAATGAAGAAAATAAAAGAAGACTTGCCGATACCGCACAGAGTCGATACCATCGACCTGCGTCGATGGTATCGACACCGTCAGATGCAAGTTTGTTTCAGATCGATCTAAATCAAACGGTTGTGATATTTTTACAACCTAACTCGGTGATTATACCTAATCACGATGGGGGAAGAGCGATCTATCACATCATTAGTCGATGCACATGTCCCGAGAAGGTGTAAAGAGAAGAACGGAGCCTAGAAGCATGCCCCAGCCATTCCGAAAGCCGAAGAAGATGTTTTCCACCGCCGACAGGCTATAGATCGTGCATTCTACACCGAGGAACGCTTGGATCTTCTCCGTTCAGGGGTTTCATTACTTATTTACGTTTTTCTCTATGTTTCCTCTTTTCTCTACCATGTTTTGCTCTGAGATGAACATGCGAGGCTAATCCCCTTTATCTTTAGGACCGGGAGTAGCCCGGGGAAGCATTGTATGCCATTTTTATCATAGTAATTCATCATTTATCTCTTAAATCTGTGGTATGATTTTTTTTTCTCAATTATATTGTTATGTTTGATCACCATAATGATAATCTAATGCCTTTAATTACTTTGAAAGAAGAATTAACGGTTCAAAAGAGACGAAATTCACAATAATTAACAAATCCCTTGAACAAGGTGATGTACGGTTAATGGTGGACACCTAGAGGTCGATGCTAATGCACCTAGTTTAGGGTATAGGTTACTACAACGGTGGAACCGACCTAGACATAGGTAGTGAATTGTACCACGACAGTGGGCAATTCTGACTACAGGCCACTACTCGGATCGAGAGATGAACCTGAACTATTATATGGAAATTCATACAATGAAAACCCACGGTGAAACCGCAATCCTAAAGATCTCCACTTGAATTGATTAAACTAAACTCTTAATCGATTGTTTTATGTTATTTTATTTTCTTTTATTTTTACAACAACTCTCAAACTCTTTTAATCGGTTTAGGTGATCGCAAACAGTTAGTAGTAGTCTACTGATAGTTCAGTGTTCCTGAGTTTGACTCGGGCCTCACAAAGGCCTATACTACATTGACGCGTGCACTTGCGTTATACGCACGGTACAATCGTGTCAAGTTTTTGGCGCCGTTGTCAGGGACACGGCAATTGTCGGCACTACTAGTGCTGCAAGCGGCCATTCTAGGCCTTTTTTTATTATTTTTATTATTTTGAAATCATTTTTTTTATTCATAGTTTATCTTTCACATTTTGTAATCGTCTAGCACGGTAGTGAACTGAAATTACCATTTTACAGGTACTGGTG
Organism: Alisma plantago-aquatica; assembly: GCA_963693085.1. Taxonomy (NCBI): domain Eukaryota; kingdom Viridiplantae; phylum Streptophyta; class Magnoliopsida; order Alismatales; family Alismataceae; genus Alisma; species Alisma plantago-aquatica. The sequence goes on along the minus strand of OY856409.1, from coordinate 1,976,114,099 downwards.
CATGGTGAGGACGCGTAGAACTGACTACATGCAGCAATCACCAGAGGTTCCACTGCCGGGACCTGACGACGAGGAGAACAACATTCAACTCCAACTGGAAGATATAGATTATGACTCAGAATAAGAAGCCATGGTAGAAGAGCAGACGATATGGGAGAAGATAAAGGCTTCTTCCTCATCCGCTTGAAAGGGGCCCATTAAGAAGCAGGCGATCAACATTCCGACTTATAAGATTTGTCCTGCATTAATCAACTTGGTCAAATCGAATGCATTTCATGGGCTCAAAAATGAAGACCCAGTGACTCACATTAGCTAGTTCGTGGAAAACTGTGACATGATCAAGATAGACAGGTTCCCGCAGGAGACATTGTACCTGAAGCTATTTCCGAGCTCTCTGGCGGGAAATACACGAGAATGGTTGTATAATCTTGACGATGAGTATGTGGAATCATGGAACCACATGGTGGAAGTGTTCTTTGAAAGGTTCTTTCTTCCTGAGAAGACAAATGATATGATCAGGAAAATCCATAATTTCAGCGAGAAGGCCGGAGAGACTTACTCTAAGACCTGGGAAAGGTTTCAGATCATGCTTAGGAGGTGCCTGCATCATGGGCTTGACAAGGAGACGCAGGTCAAAATCTTCTATTTTACTCTCTTCGAGCATGATAGAAGTAACCTAGATTCCGCGGGTTCAGGGTTCTTCTTAAACAACACAGACACGAGATGTTGGGAAATTCTGAAAAACATGGCCAAGAAGCAATCCTGGGGTGACAGAGACGCCGTAGAGCATGTTCGAGCTGCGGAAGAGTCAAAGGCCATCAAAGAGCTAAATGAGAAGATGGACCTTCTCGCCAAGAAACTACTTGCAAAAGTAGATACCGAATCCGAGGATGAAGATCAAGTCAAATTCATGCGCCAACAGCAGGGGTATAGAAACAATGATTACTCATGGAGGAAGAACAAGAAATTCTCCTGGAAAGATCCAAATAATTTCTTGCAGGACCCCGATGCAAAACCCCAACCGGTGGCGGAGGATAAGAGCACTGAGTTGCTCAACCAAGTGATCAAGCAAAATCAAGAACTAATGAACACTTTTTGCCAGCAGATCAAGCAACAAGGGGAATTCATGAATCAATTTGGGCAGACTCTACAAAGCCATGGGGCTCAGATGAGGACGATAGAGATGTCTATGGTGCAAATGGCAGCTGAGATAGCAAACTTGAAGAAGCCAGTGCAGCAAGGCTTTCCAGGGAACACAAACATTCCAGGAGGAAACCAGCAGGTGAAGGCAATCTTTCTACGGAGTGGCAAGAAGATTTTAAACCCCAGGGCTGATGAACCAAGCAACCCCCAGTCAGAAATCATAGGTGAGGCCACAGAGGAGGTTCCGATTCCAACCACGGAGCCGGTTGAGGATATAGAAGAGGATGTCACATCAGAACCAGTTATTGCTGAGGAGGAGACACAGAAGAGGATGCCATATGTGCCGCCGCATCAAAGGGCGCAGGCTGTCCCGGTCCCGTATCCAAATAGCGTGAAAGCAAAGAAAGTGGACGTCCAGTTCAAGAAGTTTCTGGACAGCTTTAGAAAACTTTCTATCAACATTCCACTATTAGAGGCAATAGAGCAAATTCCCTCCTACGGGAAATTTCTGAAAGACATCATTACAAAGAAGAGGAAGATCCCTGACACTGAGGTTGTGATTCTCAAGGAGCAGGTGAGTGCTTTCATCATGGGCACATTACCACCTAAAAGGTAGGATCCAGGTTGCTTCAATATTTCATGCTATATTGGGAAAGTGAAATTTGGCGAAGCACTATGTGATTCAGGGGCAAGCATAAACCTGATGCCTCTCTCTACATTCAAGAAATTGGGATTGAAAGAATCAAGGCCAAGCAATATGACAATACAGTTGGAAGATAATTCGGTGGTGAAGTCGTATGGTATTTGCAAAGATGTGTTGGTGAAAGTTGATCGGTTTGTATTTCCAGTAGACTTTGTTGTAATGGAAATGCAAGATGAACATGGTAATGAGTTACTCCTTGGACGACCCTTCCAAGCCACTACTGACATGATACTTGAGATGGGAAGAGGTTGGTTGACCTTGGGTATCGCTGACGATCGGTTCGAGATGGTCATGCCTTCCAGCACCACGCAATCAAAAGCTAAGGAGCAATGTCGCATGATGAAGCACTTTGATCGGAATATCTCTTTATGTCTATGGAAGCCATTTTTAGATATGGCTCATGTAATGACTAAAGTGGAGAAGGGGACACTGGCTGTAGACATCATGGAGCAGACTAAAATTGTGTCTCTTAGCAAGGCTGTGGGTTTTCCCAATGATGAAGAGGAGGACATCCATCCCTCTACTGAAGAGGAGGCCATAGCAAGTTCTGTTTTCAATGCATATCCAGAACTTCCGCTTGAAGTCTGCCTGGTTAATATAACACATGATTGGATGAGAACCAAGTCACTACAAGAGTGTGCCAAGATGCTTCAGGTGCTTCCATGCTTTTATGCTAGGTACTATGAAGACCTTGGAGAAATTCCACCACCGCTTCAGTCATCCTTGATTAGCCCGTCAGATTTAGAATTGAAGCCATTGCCACCGCACTTGAAATATGCATTTCTAGCTAAGGGTGAGAAGCTTCCAGTGATCATTTCGGCATATCTGAGTGCTGAGGAGGAAGATCAATTGATGATCGTGCTGAAGAACCACCGAGGTGCATTCGGGTGGTCGGTAGCAGACATCAAGGGGATCTCCCCTACATTGTGCCAGCACAAGATCCGGCTTGAGGAGGGAGCCGAACCGGTAATTCAGCCACAGCGTCGACTAAATCCGAGCATGATGGAGGTCGTCAAGAAGGAGGTGATCAAGCTCCTTTCTGCAGGTATCATCTATACTATATCCGACTCAACGTGGGTGAGTCCTACACAGGTAGTCCCTAAAAGGGGGGAAATTACTGTTACGCATAATTTGGTAAATGAACCTCTCACGACCCGTCTGGTAACCGGGTGGTGTGTATGTATAGATTACCATAGATTGAATGCTGCTACACTTAAGGATCATTTTCCTCTCCCATTCATTGATCAATGTTTAGAGCGATTAGTAGGTCGATCTCATTTTTGTTTTCTCGATGGTTATTTGGGGTACAATCAGATTTCTATTGATCCGAAGGACCAAGAGAAGTCCACCTTCACTTGTCCTTATGGAACATTTGCATACCGCTGTATGCCATTTGGTCTGTGTAACGCACCGGCAACCTTTCAGTGTTGCATGCTTGCTATTTTCTCCGATATGGTTGAACGATGTTTGGAGGTTTTTGTGGACGATTTCTCCATCTATGGTGCGTCCTTTGACGAATGTTTATACAATTTAGACAAGGTTTTGCAACGATGTGAGGACACGCATTTGGTCCTCAATTGGGAGAAATGCCACATGATGGTCAGCGAAGGGATCGTTCTTGGACACAAAGTGTCTAGCAAAGGGTTGGAGGTAGACCCGGTGAAGATCGAAGTTATTTCCAAATTGCCCCCACCGAATTCGGTTAAAGGGGTACGAAGTTTTCTAGGTCACGCTGGTTTTTATCGCCGCTTTATAAAAAATTTCTCAAAAATCACCAAACCATTATCTGAGTTGCTGGAGAAGGATGATGTGTTTGATTTTAATGAAAAATGTTTACATGCTTTTAATGTGCTTAAAGAGAAATTGATTTCTTCTCTGGTTGTGCAAACATCAGATTGGACAAAACCATTCGAACTGATGTGTGATGCATCAGATTTTGCAGTTGGGGCAATTTTAGGACAACGTGTGGACAATAAACCCGTTGTGATTTTCTATGTGTCCAAAACTTTGAATGAAGCACAATTGAATTACACGACAACCGAAAAAGAACTTCTTGTCGTTGTTTTTGCTTTTGAAAAATTCCGGAAATATCTTGTAGGATCTAAAGTCGTGGTATGGACGGACCACGCCGCCATTAAGTACTTGATGGAGAAAAAGGATGCCAAACCTAGACTGATTAGGTGGATCCTACTGTTATAAGAATTTGACATTGATATCAAAGATAAAGCGGGAATAGAAAATGTGGTTTTGGACCATTTGTCTCGGTTGGAAAGGGTAGATGAGAAGGATGTGCATATACCCATTACCGAGACATTTCCTGATGAACAACTTTTATCTATGAAATCAAAAGATCCTTGGTTTTCTTACATTGTTAATTATCTCACCTGCAAAATTATCCCGGATGATTGGACATACCAAGAGAAAAAGAAATTTTTTCATTCTTTGCGTTATTATTTTTGGGATGACCCTATTCTGTTGAGGCAGTGCAGGGATGGTGTATTGCGCAGGTGTGTACTGGAAGTGGAATATGAAAGTGTCCTTCGTCATTGCCACACTCTACTGATGGGTGGCCACCATGCTAGTTCTCGAACTGCGGCCAAGGTACTTGAGAGTAGCCTTTACTGGCCTACTTTGTTTAGGGACGCATATGACTATGTACGGCAATGCGATTCCTGCCAACGGGCAAGTAACATTTCAAAGAGACAGGAGATGCCCCTCAATGTATTTCAAGAGGTCGAGGTATTCGATCTGTGGGGTATTGATTTTATGGGACCGTTTGTGTCTTCCAATTCTAACTTGTACATTCTATTAGCTGTTGACTATGTATCGAAGTGGGTAGAGACAATACCCACTAGGACTAATGATGTGTTCGTAGTGTACAGGTTTGTCAAAGAATACATTTTCTGCAGGTTTGGTGTACCAAGAATGATAATTAGTGATGGGGGTACACATTTCCGAAATCAGAAGTTCGCAGCATTGCTAAGAAAGTATGGGGTAAAGCACAACATTGGTACCCCGTACCACCCGCAGACACAGGGGTAAGTGGAAGTCTCCAATAGGGAATTAAGAAGATCTTGGAGCGCACTGTGGCTTCCACGAGAAAGAACTGGAGTACCCTTCTACCGGACTCTTTGTGGGCATACAGGACAACATATAAGACACTTATAGGCACTACGCATTTTAGGTTGGCTTATAGTCGGGCCTGCCATTTGCCGGTGGAATTGGAGCATAAGGCGCATTGGATGTTGAGGAAGCTGAATTTGAGCTATGATGAGGCAGGAAAGAAACGGTTGCTTGAGCTGAATGAACTTGACGAGCTGAGGATGAATGCATATGAAAGCTTGCGGATCTACAAGGAGCGAACAAAGATGATTCACGATCGACATATTCATATGTGTGTCTTCAAGAAAGGAGATCGCGTGCTCTTATTCAATTCAAGGTTGAAGATGCATCCCGGGAAATTGAAATCCCGATGGAGTGGACCATTCACTGTCAAGGAGGTCCGGCCACATTACACAATCATGGTGCGTGATGGCGACTCAACATTCTTGGTTAATGGACAGCGCTTGAAGTTATATTTTGATGAGGATTACATAAGGAAAGTGAATGAGGTCAAACTCATTGTGCTTCCAGATGAATAAGGAGCTTGATTTCGTCTAGCCTAAGACGTTAAATAAGGGCGCTTGTTGGGAGGCAACCCAACCATCGGTAGCTTCGTTTAGTTTCTTTCACATTTGTACTTTGGTTTGATTTGGTTTTGTTTTTAGTGTAAAAATGATACCTTGATCATTTGTTCAATGTGCAGGACTGAGGCAGGGTCGATACCATCGACACTTGTGTCGATGGTATCGAGATGGGCACAGTTAGGCGAATGCAAAAATCTCTCTAAGTCGATACTATCGACGGCCTCGTCGATGGTATCGACCCACCATCAGGTTGCTCGCTAGAACGAGGTCGATAGTATCGACATGGATGTCAATACTCGTGAGATCTCTGGAGATTTTCAGACGAAATGTGTCTCAGTGAAGTCGATGGTATCGACCCGGTTACAGACAGGAAGCGGCGGTCAGGCCTCACGAGGGTGTTTTCCCTAAGTAGAAGTCGATACTATCAACTGGCGTCGATAGTATCGACATGACACGTCACTGATCCATGAGAGAAAATCAATGGCGATCGTTGCATCAAGAGAGCCGATCTGTGGGATTGGTCGATACCATTGACACCCGTCGATGGTATCGACGCGTCATCGATCTGGGCCCCCACATCAGGATATCGACAGCCGTCGATACTAGCGGAAGACCGGATTGTGCTACAGGTGTCGATACCATCGACCTGCGTCGATGGTATCGACGGGCACACAACATCGCCGGCCACGGTTATAAAAGGGATGGATTGTTGTCATATGACGTCACGTCTTCAGAGCTTTCCTCCTCCACTTGTTCCGTGCGTCTTTGTGTGCAATCGGAGCCCGGCTACGAGCATCTATAGAGCGCATTCTTCCCTGAGCCTTCACCGAGCGGAGATTGCCTTCTCCAATCTTCCCCGAGCTCCAACTTCTATTCCTTCTTTCTCAGTGACGATGCTGCGTACAGATGGTGCTTCTTCACATGCGGCTCCAATGGAGATCCCTGAGTTCATTCCTCCACCCAGTGCATCTATTCCATGCCCGTGGATTGTCCATCCTTTCACAGAGGTCTGGAAGGTCTACGAGGAACTTATGAAGAGAAAGATAGAGTCGACCCGATACGTCGGCCGGGACATGATCCGCAATCTGGGGTTTGAGGCCAATCTTGCCTACGTTCTCAAGGGGCAGGCAAGGCATACGGGCAGGAGGCCCGATGAGATGGAATTCCATGCCGACGGCCAGCCATTCTTTGGTGAATGGCCGACATACAAGGAGCTAGTGGCAGAGTTCATGGCGTCACTGGACATACGTCATCGCCACTGATCGGGAATGGATCAAGGGTCGCGTTTCTTTCCGGCTGTACAACAACGATTACACTCTCACCCTCAGGCAGTTTAATTCCATCTACAACTGGAATCATGGGAGAGACCAGTACCGGAGGCCAGATAACAGGACGGACTATGATGACATCTTAGCCCAGCTTGTGACTGCACCACCGGGCAATCCGTCAGCTACCATTATGCGGTAGTTGTGGATTTTGAGCATCCGTTTGTGTGGGTTCTTCATCGCATGCTCTGCACCACCTTGTTCGCTCGTGGTGACCTGTCTCGCAGCAAGTTTGAAGAGACAGATTTGTTTTTCCTGCACAAGTTACTAAAGCGATAAGAGTGTAATTGGGGTGCGTTCTTCTTAACACGCATGTTGGTTGTAAAGAGGAGTATGTGGAAGGCTCCAATTGGAGGACTCATCACACCGCTCGCCTCCTATCTTGGGTTAAATTTCTCCCAGCTTACTCCCCTCTCCAACAGGAGCAAGGTCAACTTGCAGCATCTGCACTGCTCCAACCTCATCATGCTTCGTGATGGCTTAGCATATGCACACTACCATGTCAATCAAGCATATCAAGAGTGTTCACTTCCAGACCTCGTCTTCCACATCGCAGGTGCTCAGCATTTCAGATGGCCTGTCATAGCCATTGAAGACTCGGATGAAGACGGCGGAAACGACGACAACGACAATGATGGCGACGAGCATGAAGAGGAAGAGGAGGCTTTCACTCCTCTTCGCGCACGAGTGGCACCCAGGAAGCATCCCCGCATGCATCCGGGTGCATCTTCATCTTCACAGCCTTCGCCACCTCAGCCCTATCCTCAAGGAGAGGATGTCTATTCCATGCAGGGGATGTATACAATGTTGCAAGAGATCCAGCACACCCAGCTGCAGCATACAACTTCATATGCCAGTATTCAGGATACGACGAACCGGTTGTTAGATAATCAGAGGGCCATTTTTGAAAATGAGTGCCTCCTCCTCGATAACCAACAGCACATCCATGATAGGTTGCATAGGATGGAGATGCAGCAACAACCCTTCTACGATCATTACTGGAGCCAGAATTATTTTGGGGGGTATCCACAACTTCCATCAATGCCCCAGTATGATCCGAGCTTTCAGGGGCAGTATCCATCTTGGGACCCCACGGCCCCGCAGTACCCGCCTCCTCCTGAAGAATGATTGGTATCTTTGTTCCACCTTTTTAAGGTTGTTTTTGACTATTAGGCCATAGTCGAATTCAAGCTTGGGGGAGTTGGAACAGCTCTATCCTTTAGTTTTCTCAAATTTTAAGCTTTTATTATTTTGTCTTTTGTCATTTATTTCTTGTAGTTCTTAGTTGTTTGTAGGATCCACACTCTATCTAGTGTAATTGTGGATGTTTTAAGTCATGTGTCATCTCGTTGCTTGTATATGGGAATTAGGGGCAAATTTAAAAAAATTTAGTGTTTTGCAAGCTTGTGTTGTTAAACTTTGAGCACATAACTTAAGGAGATAATTGGGTTTGTCAACTCTAAAATAGAAAATCACAACTATACATTCCCATGATTCATGAAAAGTGGACGGAATTGGTTGTTTGAGCCTAAACTGACCTAATGATAATGAGACTTTAATTTGAAATAAGAGAGAAAAATCTCTTAATTACTACACAGGTCAGTAAGGAGGGACACATAATAATTTCAAAGGTTCAGTCAATTAGTCTTGTGATCTATCCACCCCATTGCTTTCATAATCCACCTTAAGAACTGGAAGTGCATTACGGTTTTAATCTCTTTGTTTGCATTTCATGTAGATAGGTCTTGCATTACAGCTATTTTCTCATATTTTTGAATGAAGAAAAAAAAGATAGAATAGTTATACATGCACATTATCCTCAGGTGCATGTCATTTAGTTGCATAATTATCATTTTGTAGCTGCATTCACATTTTTGTGCATATAGTACATCATGCATCTTATGTATTTTGAAACATAAAAGGTGATGAACTTGTTCCATACCTTCTGAATGCTTCAAATGTATAAGTTATGCAGCATTAAGTGAGCCCGACAAACATTTCATTGTCATCTATGAAAATAAGGATTTGAAAAGAAAAAAAACAAAACAAAAAGAAAAAAAGAGAAGAGAATTGAGAAGCAAGTAGTAATGAGAGGGAGAAAGGAACATAGTCTCACCTGCATTTTAAAGAAGAATAAGTACATGATGTAGTTTTCCGAGATATTCCATCTCACCTTGAGACGGAATGATAGTGCATGCATCATTCCACCCAAATGTAGGCATTATGGCCTTTACACTTGCATATGCATCATTTAGGTCATGTTTTCTTTGTGCATGTTAAAATCGTATAATGCTTCCATTTCTTCCATGAGCCACCCATTCCATCCACCCGTTGCTCGAATTGGTAGGCCACCGTGATTTTTCTCCTCACTCATTAATACTAGGAGAACTACTTCCATGTAGATGGTAGTTAGGGAGAGCAACGTAGAATAGAATATCACAAGATGCACAGAGTCTGGATCGGAGAATTTTATTATGTTAACTACCTTATGTGATAGTGTTCATTATTTTTGAGGTAGATATCTTTTATGGATGATTATTGTCGCCTTTAGGGTAATTATCATTCCCTGGTTAGTGAGGGTCGGTATGTGAATGTCCGGCGGGGATCCTGTGGTGATGTTTGTTGTGACGATCTGTTCTTTAGTTGACCCTCACAATTCTATTCTAAAGTTTAGTTGCTCGAGGGCGAGCAATGTTCAAGCTTAGGGGAGTTTGATGTAGTGATTTTGAGTCGCATTTATAGACTTGTTTCACTCGCGTTTTATGCGTTTATTGGTCATTTTGGTGGTTAATATTGCATAATTCACTTACTTTAGTCTATGACCCTTCTAAGCATCAATTCTCCCTTATTTTATTGTTTTGAGCATAAATGATTACAATAATATGTTTTATTTTGGCTTATGTGGTTTTGTGTTGCAATTTCAAGAAAATCGCATATCTGCAACTGTCGATATCATTGACAGCTGTCGATACTATCAACACAACCATAGGTTGCCAGTCGCAAGGAGCAGCACAGAGTCGATACCATCGATAGGGAAGTCGATGGTAGCGACAGTGCATCAGGTTGCTGGCGAGTAGCTAGTCGATACTATCGACCCTAAAGTCGATACTATCGACACCTAAAGATTCAGCGACGGAAAAGGATATAACTGATGCCTAAGAGTGTCGATACCATCGACCGTCGTCGATGGTATAGAGTCAGCATCAGGTGCAACGAAGAAAAGAAAAAAAGACTTGCCGATACCGCACAGAGTCGATACCATCGACCCGTGTCGATGGTATCGACACTGTCAGATGCAAGTTTGTTTCAGATCGATCTAAATCAAATGGATGTGATATTTTTGCAACTTACCTCGGTGATTATACCTAATGACGGTGGGGGAAGAGCGATCTATCACGTCATTAGCCACTGCACACATCCCGAGAAGGTGTGGAGAGAAGAACGGAGCCTAGAAGTACGCCCCAGCCGTTCCGAAAGCTGAAGAAGACGTTTTCCACCGCCGATAGGCTATAGATCGTGCATTCTATGCTGAGGAACGCTTGGATCTTCTCCGTTCAGGGGTTTCATTACTTATTCACGTTTTTCTCCATGTTTCACCTTTTCTCTACCATGTTTTGCTTTGAGATGAACATGCGGGGCTAATCCCCTTTATCTTTAGGATCGGGAGTAGCCTGGGGAAGCATTGTATGACATTTTTATCATAGTAATTCGTCATTTATCTCTTAAATCTGTGGTATGATTTCGTTTTCTCAATTATATTGTTATGCTTGATCACCATAATGATAATCTAATGCCTTTAATTACTTTGAAAGAAGAATTAACGGTTGAAAAGAGACGAAATTCACATTAATTAACAAATCCTTTGAACAAGGTGATGTACGGTTAATGGTGGACACCCAGAGGTCGATGCTAATGCACCTAGTTTAGGGTATAGGTTACTACGACGGTGGAACCGACCTAGACATAGGTAGTGAATTGTACCACGATAGTGGGCAATTCCGACTATAGGCCACTACCCGGATCGAGAGATGAACCTGAACTATTATATGGAAATTCATACAATGAAAACCCGCGGTGAAACCGCAATCCTAAAGATCTCCACTTGAATTGATTAAACTAAACCCTTAATCGATTCCTTTATGTTATTTTATTTTCTTTTATTTTTACAACAACTCTCAAACTCTTTTAATCGATTTAGTTGATCGCAAATAGTTAGTAGTAGTCTACCGATAGTTCAGTGTCCCTGAGTTCGACTCGGGCCTCACAAAGGCCTATACTACATTGACGCGTGCACTTGCATTATACGCACGGTAAAATCATGTCAAGTGTGTATACTACACTTTTGTATTTTCTTTTTCAAATTGTATATTGTATAATGAGACTCATCTATACCATATAAGAAAGTCCCAAAGGGGTTGAATTCAATTATGTTCGTGTTTTGGAATTACAAATCACTCCATGTGTGAGCACTACACTTTTTAGGTAGTTTGAATGCTTGTGTTCTTGCTTTTCTAGTAGTTAGGGTGCTTGCTTGGCACATAGTCTAAAAGAAATTGACATTTCTAATATATGTCACAATTGTCACTTATTTCGTTATTTTAATTATCTTACTACCCCTAAATAAAGGAGTTGACATGACTGCGTACTTGCTTTTCCAGCAGCTAGGGTGTCTGCTTAGTACATAGTTCAGGTTTTTTTTTCTTTTGACATTTCTAATCTATTAATAATTGTCACCTATTTCTTTACTTTTAATTGTTTATTAGAAAATAGGAGGTTGAGTGGGTATTATCAGGAAAGTGTGTGTGCCATGTTTTAAATGTGATGTGTCACCATATATACTACGCTTTTGTCTTTTCTTTTTAAAATTTTAGATTGTATAACGAGACTCATCAATACTATATAAGAAAGTCCATGAGGGTTGAATGAAATTTTAACCCACAGAGGAGACTGAATGCAATTTCCTCTATTATTTTTTAAATTACAAACCGGTCCATGTATGTGTACATTATACTTTTGTCTTTTCTTTTTAAAATTTAATATTTTCATAAGGATATTCATCTAACTATACAAGAAAGCCCCTAGAGGAGGCTGAATGCAATTTTTTCCATTATTTTTGTAACTACAAGCCGGTCCCTATGTGTACATTACACTTTTATCTTTGCTTTTTAAAATTTTCCATTGTATAAGGAGACTCATATATATCTATACTATATAAGAAAGATGGCAGAGGGGGATGAATGCAAATTTCTCCAATATTTTTTGAATTATATACCAATCCATGTGGGTATACTACACTTTTGTATTTTCTTTTTCAAATTTTATATTGTATAAGGAGACTCATCTACACTATACAAGAAAGTCTGGAAGGGGCTGAATTCAATTCTCTCTATTATGTTGTGGAATTACAAATCGATCCATGTGTGAGCACTACACTGTTTAGGCAGCTAACATGCATGTGTGCTTGCTTTTTCAGCAGCTAGGATGTTCTTTTGATATTTCTAATCTAAATGTAATATTATCACCTATTTATTATTTTTAATTGTTATTAGGAAATAGGAGGATGAGGGAGCATTATTTGACATAAAAATTGTGTCTGTCACCACATATACTATATAAAAAAATTTATTTGTTTGAATTATGAATCGGTCCCTCTGTGTATACATTACACTTTTCTCTTTTCTTTTTAAAATTTTATATTGTATAAGGAGACTCATCAATACTATATAAGAAAGTTTGTGGAGGGGGCTGAATGAAATTTTTTCCATTATTTTTGAAATTACAAATCGGACAGTGTGTGTAAACTACATTTTTCTCTTTTTGTTTTAAAATTGTATATTATATAAGGTGATTCATCAATATTATATAAGAAAGTGGGGGCTGAATTTCTCCATTATATTTTAAAATTAAAACTAGACATGTGTGTACACTACACTTTTATCTTTTCTTTTAAAATTTTATATTATGTAGGGAGACTCATCTATAGTATATAAGAAGCCTGCGAAGGGGCTGAATGCAATTTTTTCATTATTTTTTGGAGTTACAAATAGGTCCATGTAGGTGTATACTACACTTTTGTCTTTTCTTTTTAAAATTTTATATTATGTAGGGAAACTTATATATACTATATAAGAAGGCCCACATGGGGTGTTGATCGTAACTTTCTCCATTATATTTTGTAATTACAAACAAGTCCCTATGTGTCTACATTCACTTTTGTCTTTTCTTTTCAAAATTATATATTGTATAAGGAGACTCATCTATACTATACAAATATGCCCACAAAGAGATCGATTGCAATTTTCTCTATTATTTTTTGGAATTACAAACGGGTCCATGTATGTAGACTACACTATTGTCTTTTCTTTTAAAATGTTTATATTATATAAGAACACTCATCTTACTATATAAGAAAGCCCACAGAGGGGGCTAAATGCAATTTTCTCCATTATCTTTTGGACTTAGAAAGTGGTCCTTATGTGTACACTTACATTTTTGTCTTTATTTTTAAAATTTTATGTTGTATAAGGAGACTCATCTATACTATATTTAAAAAGGCCCTGGAGGGGGCCGAATGTAATTTTCTTCATGTTTTTTGGAATTACAAATTGGTCCATGTATATGTATGATACACTTTTTTTCTTTTTAATTTTAGATTATATATGGAGATCATCTATATCTATACTATATATGAAAGCAGATAGAGTGGGATGAATGCAATTTTCTCTATTATTTTTTTGAATTACAAACTGGTCCATGTTTGTGTATATTACTGATAACACCCATTTTTGTGGTATTTACGGCCCATATTTCGTTGTCAAAACTACCCTTTTAAACTATTTTCCTCTCCATTTTGTCATGTTATTGAATAAATGAGTCGCACTATGCTCTTAACTCATTTTTATAATCTTTTACAGAGTTTTCCTTGCTTTTCCACTCAAAATTAGCAAAACGGCTCGTCCCGGCCCACTTACAAAGAATCGGCCTTTTTCCAATCGCACGACACGTCCACTACCCATCACGGATGCTGGCCGATAGGGGCACAACCCGACACGGGTGTGTCGCGCGGTGCGGTCACTAACGGGCGATATGCAATTTACCCGACAGAGAGCTCTGCCCGCCACGACTAATTAGCCCGTTATGGCATGTCGCGCGATATGAGCCACTCACTGGAAGCAATCGCCCATCGTGCCCGATACCTTCGTAACCCGGCACGCGATAGCCAAGCTATGCCGGACGACACGCACGCGTCAATCATCCCCGAAGACATGTATGCAGAGCCGATAAAGGGTACGTGGTGCTCGGATATCTGCAACTTCTTCCAACTGCTGCCTATAAATAGCAGCTACATGACCCTGATGGGACGGGTCAGAATCTCATAAAAGCTAACTTTGGAAAACATCTGGAGCTAGTGTGTCACATCCCAGAGGCGTGCCGGGCGATACTAGGTGAGCACTTCCCCTACCTGAGAGGGGAGGGAGTGGTTCACTTAGAATCTGTCCAGGTAGCCACAGTAGCCCAATATCGACCAAGGAGGACACCCGATGTGCCGGGTTCCTAGATGGACCCATGCCCGAGACGGCTCGCCTCTACACCCGATACCCTAAGTCGTCTCTTGCCCGACACGATATCGGTCCCGATACAGAACACCCGTCATGGTGTGTCACCCGAGAGGGTGGTTTCCTGACCATGACCGTATCGGGGAGGGTGCCTTGACCGATATGCTTGTCCGTCACAGCATACCGCCTGACACGAGCATGTCAGCCAGAGCTCCCGCCCGACATTAGGCTAGAGGAACCTTCAGGGGTCCGCTGCTGTACGCCGCCCTCCTAAATCAAGGAGGCGATACCTATCTTCCCTTTTTCAGTCATTTACTTTCTTTATTTATGCAATGTAACTAAACCCTTTATACAGTGCTCATGCTAATGGAATTAGACGAGTTTTAATACATGTTGCTCTAAGTTTGGTCCCTTTTTGTTGGATGATTGCTTTTTAGCATCCGGACTCTAGCTTGTATGATTGGATCATGTTTTGACTAGCTATCGAATCGTGTTTCTCATTACAGCTCCCTCGAGAGAGGTGTTGTAACTCTAGCATTTGGTCCGATCAGGGAGTACGAGAGTGCCTAGGGTCAGAGTTGCTTCAGTTATCTTTCCGCTCCATCCCAAGTCCACCACCTTTGAGAGAGGGTGTTAGTGCTTAGTTGGAGGTACCCTCTTCGAGAGAAGGGGTACTGGATGTTTTCTGCTGCCGCTTGTTATGCCTAAGCTTTCCTCCTTCATTCCTTATCAGGGAAATAGTGTTATCTCCTCTGGTTCTATTACATTAAACCCCTAAAAATTGATAAATGCCAAACCCTTAATCTTCCTTGTAACTCCAGTTGGAGATAGTTTTCTTTTGTTTTACCGATCTTGATCTACCGTTCCCTTCGGAACATTTTCTTACCCTTGTTTTACCGGAGTGTAGAGTGTTGATTCTGTGTTCTTAGCATGACCACCCTTGTCCCTGTGGTTCGACCCCGATCGCTACTTCGGACCCCGTCATCGTTGCGGGGGCCTAAGAGTCGAGTTATTTAAAAGTCCGACTACTTCAAATCTGCTCCTTTTGGACACACGATTTAGGGTGGTCAACTTTTTGGAGCCATTATCGGGGACAAGGCAAAATAGTACTATTAATGAACCTGAATCCACTAACTACACTCCCGTGCCTCAAGCTTAGTAATAAGCTTGACAGCACAGTTTCTTTTAGTCTTCTAACCTGAATGTGTACATAATAGTTTGTTTCTTTAACACAAGTTTTCTAACTTGATTATACATTCTATTCAGGTACTCAGGGAAGAAGCACTCTTCTCAGTTGAGTACAGTTCATCATGCCACCTCGCGTGGAACCACCTCTTTTTGAGGATGAGCGAAATGCTAGAGTTGGACCACGACCACCTCTGCATGGGAACGATGACTATTACAATAACGATCATTTACATGAAGAGCTAGAAGAACCTGAATCAGATAAACTTGGGGATGATCTTCATCATGAGAGACATCGTCATCGCCACAGGCACAGAAGGAATCATCATAATCAAGAGCATAATCATAGGAACAGCGACAGTGAAGATTCTGACGAAGAGGAAAAGACCCTCTGGGAGTTGGCTGCCACGAAGGCCAACAACTCAAGATGCCCAATTGTGATCCCAAGGTTTGATTATGTAAACTTCGAATTGAAGCCAGGCGTGATCTCCATGATTCAAAATAAAAGCTTTAGGGGAAGCTCCAAGAATGACAACCCCTACCATCACCTTGATGCTTTCAAAAATATATGTGATACCATCAAAGTGAGGGGAGTGCCACAATAAGTGATCTACTGCAAGGGTTTCATCTTCTCTTTGGAGGACAAGGCACTGTCATGGTACCTTGGACTGCCACATCAATCTCTGAACGGATGGAATTCTTTAGCGGATGCTTTCGTAAACAAGTTCTACCCTACAGAGAAGACCATTAGGAACAGGCAGAAGATCACATCTTTCACCCAAAAGCCAGGAGAAAACCTACAAGAAGCTTGGGAGAGATACCATGAGTATCAGAAAGACTGCCCTCACAAAAACTACAAGAAAGGTTTCCTGATAACAACATTCTACAATGGTCTGACTCTTGAAGAAAAAGTATCACTAAATGCAGCTGCAGGAAGTGACTTTCTTGGGAAGAAGCCCAGTAGATTTAAAAAGATCATTGAAAACATGGCTGAACTACAAGTCAGGACTAACTATGACAGGACTGATAGAGGGTATCCTAAGAAAGCCACTAATGAAGGACTGTCGATCGAATCCAAGGCTCTTGAAGCAATCACCACTCAAATCTAAAAGATAGCAACTGATGTCAGACAGTTAAAAGAATCAGGAGGGAAAGGAAAGAAACAGATTGAGAAGGTGATGAAGTGTGTCACTTGTGGAGAAGGAGGACACGGTATTGATAACTGCATTTACACCTGACCTGACGAGTCAAGTGAAAGTGAATCTGAAGCATAGGAAGCTAAGAACGTTTCTTTTGTCAACTTCAAAAGACCGGACCATCCTGGTTTTAGTTATGGTAACCGGGATGTTGTAGAGAACGTGCATCAGTTGAATAATCCACCCAAGCAACCGCAAGGTTTCGAGAAAAGAGGAGAACAAGGCCAGTACACCAGAACAACCAATTTTCAATCAAACAAGGCAAACTTTCAAGGGTAAGGGAAGTACCAAAACTGCCAAGCTGCTAACCCTAGCCAAGGACAGGGACAAGCTAAAGAGCAGAGTCAGGAAAAGAACTTTGGTCAACCGGACTTAGTGGGCCAATTGTTCAACTTTGTCAAGAGACAAGATACTATAAACAATCAGCTGGCGCAAAGCGCGCTATCCAACTCAGGCGTTCTGAATACAATACAGGTCCATATGGCAGATATGCAAACGCATCAACGCCAGATAGACCAGCAGCTTGCTCAAATGGCCGAGTTAATGAAGAATCCTTCGGGTAAGATACCATCCAACACAGAGTCTGCCAAAATGGCGGTACTCAGGTCAGGAAGGATAGTAGAACGCCCTGAATCAGCCAGGCCTGAAGAACCTGAACCAAGGGTAGCAGCAGAAAACCCAGCCGAAGGAGAGAACCAACGAGCTCATGTCAGGGAGCCAGAATCAGAACCTGTGGAGGACCTATTCGGTAAAAGAAGTCCTTACTCTCCAATATTGCCTTTCCCATACAAACTCATAAAGGCACATCTTAGAAAGAGATACGCAAGGTTTATGGAGTCGATGAAAAAGCTTCACCTCGAAGTGCCATTTCTGGATGCTTTGGAAGAAATGCCGACCTGCACCAAGTTTTTCAAGAATTTGATCACAAAGAAAAGAAGAGGAGGAAGTATTGAGACGGTACACCTAGCCAGTATGTCTAATGCCTTCGTGAAGGTAGATTTACCTACCAAGAAAAAGGATCCTGGAGCCTTTACTATTCCTTTTTTTGTTGGAGATAACATCGAGCGGAAGGGTCTTGCTGATTTAGGGGCTAGTCTAAGCCTTATGCCCTTAAGCCTCACACAACGATTGGGATTGACTGATATGGTTAGGATCAACATGAGGATCAAGTTGGCAGACCATACCTTCAAAAGGCCGGTGGGAGTCGTCGAAGATGTTCCGATTCGTGTAGGAAGATTCTTCATTCCTTGTGACATTGTTGTCATTGACATTGTTGAAGACCCTAAATGCCCAATCATCTTTGGGCGCCCTTTCTTGTCTACAGGAAGAGCGTTGATTGATTTCACTGAAGGCATCATAACTTTGAGGGTCGGAAATGATCACATTGATTTCAATGTGAAAGACTCTATGAAGGGACCATCCCTGCTAGAATCTGCTTACTTCATGGATAGCTACAACCAATTTTGTGAAGAAGTATAAGAAGATATCACAATGGTAGACCCTCTTATGAGGGTGTTGAACAATCATGACTCTGATTCCGAAGATCCTAAGGTTGTCGAGATCCTCGATTACCTAAATCGAAATGATGAAGATCTAAGAGATGAGGAGGAAGTTATAGAGATGGTCATGTTTGCTTCTCTGGAAATGACACCAGAAGAAGAAAAGGCACCTAAGACCAAGCCAGAGCTGAAACAACTGTCGGAAGGTTTAAAGTATGAGTTTCTAGATCAAGAAGGAAGAAATCCAGTCATAGTTAATGTCAGTCTGACAAAAGAACAATTGGAAAGACTTCTCGAGGACTTGAGGCTCCATAAGCAAGCTATAGGCTATTCGGTAGAGGATATCAAGGGACTTAGCCCTGCTCTATGCATTCACCGCATAAATTTGGAAGAATCCACTAAACCCCTGGTCCAACCCTAGAGAAAGCTGAACCAGATGTTAAAAGAGGTTGTGAAGAAGGAAGTGATCAAGTTGAGAGATGCAAGAATTATCTACCCAATCAGCGATAGCAACTAGGTAAGTCCCATCCATGTGGTACCAAAGAAAGGAGGCATGACAGTTGTGAAGGGTGACAAGGGCGATGAAGTAGCAGTCCGGACTGTCACCGGATGGAGAATGTGCATAGATTATCGGAAACTGAATCAAGCCACTAAGAAAGACCATTACCCGCTTCCCTTCATCGACCAAGTTCTAGAGAGATTAGCGCATCATGATTATTTCTGCTTTTTAGATGGCTATTCTAGATTTTATCAAGTCCTGATTTTACCGGACGATCAGGAAAAAACCACTTTCACTTGTCTCTATGGTACTTATGCTTTCCGAAGAATGCCGTTTGGATTGTGTAATGCTCCAGCAACATTCCAGCATTGCATGATCTCGATGTTTTTGGATTTTTTGGAAGACATTGTAGAAGTTTTTATGGATGATTTTTCTGTCTATGGGAAAGACTTTGATGCTTGTCTGAAAAACCTATCTTTAGTCATGCAACGCTATGAAAAAAAAGAATTTGGTCCTCAACTGGGAGAAGTGCCACTTCATGGTATAAGAGGGCATAGTGTTAGGTCATAAAGTCTCAAAAAAGAGGTATCGAGGTAGATGTGAGCAAGGTTGAAGCTATCTCTAGACTACCTCCACCTATGTCGGTAACTAGAGTGCAAAGTTTTCTCAGACACGATGGTTATTATCGAAGATTCATGAAAGACTTTTCGAAGATCTCAAAACCTTTGTCAAATCTTCTTGTTAAGGATGTTGAATTTGATTTCACTCATGATTACCTAAGTGCTTTTCAGGCTTTGAAAGATGCACTTTTTTCTCCACCTATCCTTCAAGCTCCGGACTGGGAGCTACCTTTTGAGCTAATGTGCGATGCCAGTGACTATGTCGTAGGGGCAGTCCTGGGACAGAAGAAGAACAAGAGGCACTATGTCATTTTCTATGCCAGTTGTACTCTTGACGAAGCACAGGTAAATTACACGAAAATAGAGAAGGAAATGCTTGCGATTGTTTTCACCTTCGACAAGTTCAGATCTTATCTGATTGGAACAAAGGTAAAGGTCTACACCGACCATGGGGCGATATGATACCTTATGCAGAAAAAGGACACTAAGCCCAGGCTACTAAGGTGGGCTTTACTACTCCAGGAGTTCGATCATGAGATCATTGATAAGAAAGGTGCGGAAAACATAGTCGCCGACCACTTGTCAAGAATTACAGTGGAAGACAAGAAGGATCCACCTATCGATGATAACTATGCAGATGAGGCCTTGCTAATGGTAGAAGCTAGAGATCAGAGTTTGCCATGGTTTGCAGATATTTGTAATTACCTTGCTTGTGGGGAGTTACCTCCGGAAATAACATACAATCAAAAGAAGAAGCTCTTTTCTGATATAAAGAATGACTATTGGGATGATCCCCTTCTCTTTAAAAGATGCGCGGATAATCTGTATAGAAGGTGCATTCCTGAGGAAGAAGTGCCAAACATTCTGAGGAAATGCCATGCCTCACCCTATGGAGGACATCTGGGGAGTGAAAGGACTGCTGCTAAGGTGCTGCAATCAGGGTTTTACTGGCCTTCGTTGTTCAAGGATGCTGCTGAGTATGTAAAAGTTTGTAAAGAATGCCAATCAACCAAAAATATTGGAAGAAGGAACGAGATGCCTATGGCCAACTGGGTTGAAGTCGAGATTTTTGATGTCTGGGGAATACACTACATGGGTCCATTTCCCCCATCAAAAGGATATCAATACATTTTAGTCGTGGTGGACTACGTGTCTAAATGGGTAGAAGTTGTTGCCACCCAAACTTGTGACTCCAAGTCTGTGATCAAGATGTTTGAGAAAACTATCTTTCCTCACTTTTGAGTACCCCGTACTGTGATAAGCGATGGCAGATCGCATTTCGGGTAGAAATAGTTTGAAGCACTTCTAAGGAAGTATGGGGTCAAGCACAAAGTTGCTACACCCTATCACCCTCAAACCTATGGGCAGGTGGAGGTTTCGAATAGACGGATTAAGAAAATCTTAGAAAATACTATCAGCCGCACGCGGAAAGATTGGTCGATGAAGCTCGACGATGCTCTTTGGGCCTATAAAACTGCATACAAGGCACCCATCGGCACTACCCCTTACAAATTGATTTATGGGAAATGCTGTCATCTACCCTTAGAGCTTGAACACAAGGCTCTTTGGGCGATTAAGTTTCTAAATATGGACCTAGAGAAGGTAGGGGAAAAGAGATAACTACATCTAAAGGAGCTCGAAAAGCTGAGAATACATGCATATGAAAATGCAAGGATTTACAAGTAGAGGACCAAGGTGTCGCATGATGCCCACCTAAAGAAAAAGGATGTGAGTGAAGGTGATAAAGTTTTGTTATTTAAATCATCTATCTGTCTTTTTCCAGGTAAGATGCAAATTAGGTGGTCTAGACCCTTCACCATGGCAAAGATATATCCATCAGGAATGATGGAGCTATATGACAAAGACAATCCAGCAAGGGTCTTCCCAGTGAATGGGCACAGAGTGAAAAGGTACCATGAAGATGAAGCGTCTCTGAGAAGATTAGAAATAAGCTTGCAGGATGCTGAAACAACCAAAGGCACAAAGTGAAGGGATCTAAATCTGACAACGCTAACTACAGCATTCCTCAGGAGGCAGCCCGAGTTTTTACTTTTCTTAGAATAGGACGTTATTTCCCTTTTTGTAAGAAAAACATTATGAACATTATGATTGTAATAAGGCCCGAGTCAGTGCATGCACCACATGCTCAGACTCCCCCATTTTATGGGCCATCGCCTGGTTTTATATGCATTGATGAGTAATACTATCTGAGGCTGGGAGTTTCACTTTAGGCCAATGATGTTTTACCCATCAACTGCTTTTTCCTTTTCTTTAGTTTTAGTTTTTCATCTCTTACCTTGTTTTATTCTCCTTAGAAGCTTGGTATCGGGCGGAGATGCCTTGACCGATACCAAACTCTCCTACCCTATCGGGCGTTGCGCTCTATCATGTTGAGTATCGTCTGACCCTGTATCGGGCAAGGTCATGGGAGCAGTGTGACACGCCCTTGTCGGACCTTGATATCAGGCATCGAACTTTAGCGACGAGCCTGTGTCGTGCGATACACCGAGCTGCGCACATCACACCGTGTCAGGCAGTGATACTCGTATCGCACAGCAGACCCCTGCCATATCGGGAAACATAGCTAACGACCTTTGATTGGACTGATTTTACTACTCATCTCGGGAATGACTTGTCTCCTCGGGCGACACGTGCCCCAGTTTTACCCATTTTACCCCCGCCCTCGATTGCTATATATAGTAATTGTGGTTTAACCATGTTGGGCACTGGCATTTACTTTCTCACCTACTCCTGTATCGCGTGCTTAACACTCACTTTGCTCTCATGTCGGCCAACCTTGCTTCTGCTCCTGTGTCGCGCAACTACTTTCTGAAGATAAAGGTATAACGCGATACGCGTATTGCTTGGCTTACCCAACACGCTCCCATGTCGCGCATCTCGTATCGGGCACAAGGCGTTAGTTCTTTTTGTGTCGCCCAGCACACACTTGTTTCGGGTACCCTACCTTTTAACCGCATAGTGTGACACACTTCTATCGTGTGCCTGCCCGATACCCTATATCGGGCGATACCTGTGTCGCCCAATTTTGTTCTTAATAAAATTTTATCTTGTGTCGCCTCACATCTTGCAAGTGTCGGATGACACCCTTTTTTTTAGAAGGATCGTATCGGGCAGGATAGTTGTTCATGATGATGCCTAGTGTTGCACGATAGCCTTGTGACGGTATCGGTCCAACTTCGTACCACCTGACACAGGCATATCGGGCAAAGTAATGTATCATCCAATTTTGTCGCCCGATACGATTGTATCGGGCAGCACTAATATCGGGCTGGCCTTTTTGTTTTGACTTATCATGTAGAAAACTTATCTTGATTTTGTTAGTTATGACCGATATCAACTTAACTCTTTCGGCCTCTGTTAGTCAGTTTTCAAAAAATATCACCTGTCTGATATCAGGCGACACACCCCGCTGTCCGATCAGGCATGGTGGAACATTCAATAAAATTGATGCTTACTAAACTTTTGTTTTATGATAACAGAGATGTCCCACACCAAGCAAATCATCATCCAAGTAGATGAACAAGGTCGGAGGATCAACACTGAGGCCACAGTAGAAGCTACCACAGTCGGGCAGAAATGCCCAAATCCTGATGCAGCTGGGCCATCTACGGCCGAGAAGAGACCAAGGATGGAAGAAGAAACAGCCCCAACAACTGTTTCAACCACGGCGGTCGAACCTGAACCTTTATATCACTCACCAGGCAGGTCCGTGCCTAGAGACGACGAGTACTGGCGGCGGTACACAGAACTGGAAGCCAAGGTCTACAGACCAAGCAGGTTCTACCATCAGTCGTCCTTCCACCAGATAGGCATTTTTGACAGGCTGGAAAATGTCCTAGCAGCAGCCGGGCTGAGGAAGATCTGCTTCAGCCACTCCGCCTCTTACACAGAACTCACAAGGGAGTTCATGTCATATCTCCACCGGGTACAAATAGACCAGATGAAATCAAAAGATTTGGCAGAGCAGACAGACTACAAGGACGGTTGTATAATGTTGAGCACGAAAAATCAGAGAAGCTGATCAATGAAATCTTCTCTTCCACCGAAGTAGAAAAGGAATTGTTCAATAACAGTGTCAGAATCACCGAAGGCAACGGGTTCAACCCGGTCGAGCTCTGGAGAAAGCTAACCGGTGAGTCAGCATTCAAGCTGGGAAGCAAGGTGGCGACAGTGCACTCCTATTTCTAGAGGATAGTGCAAAAAATCGTGGCTTGCCTACTCTTTAGCAAGTATGAATCCAGCAATCTTTACACTGAAGAGCTACACCTGATATGGCATATGATGGAAGGCCGCACGATCAATCTGGGGTGACTCCTCCTCAACCGCCTTCATCCAATAAAGGACGCCACCAAAGACTACAACATGGGTGGACTGGTGAATCTGATTGTAGTAGGGTTAGGATACCTGAGGGAACTACGTAGCCTTTCAAGGATAAGGGGTGACGACAAGATCGACCTCAAGTTCCTAATGAGGGTCAGCATCATCAAGAAGGAGGGACGATGCTACTTCTACAAATTCGCAAGAACAAACACCCTCCTTCCGCTCCCACGTTGTGCCGGCTACGACGCATAAAAGCTGGTCTTCACCACAGTAGATATTGAAGTTGTGGTAGTCGAAGCCGCCTATGCCGCCACCATGAGGATACAAGAGAGGCCAGCCACGATAGGAAGACATGTCCCTCTCGACGCTCGGCAGGACAAAACTTCCACAGTTCCTGCCGAGCCAGCCACCGCTCCAGAGCAATCGACGACAGTCATTGATAGAGCTGTCAACGCTCCTCCCATACCAGTCGCGGCCACAACAACAACATCTGTCGCAGCTGTAGAAGTGACGGCGATTGTGGTGTTCATCGAGACAACTGGGGCTAAGACAACGATGATAGCCCCGAGGGAAGCTACCGCAAGAGAGACAGCTGCAGCTCCTGAGACTTCTGTTGTGCCTTCACTGGCAGAGGAAATGGTGCAGTCGGACGCCAGCAATGGGGCGTTCAGTGAGATCCTCGAGATGGAGCTCAGGGTTATGCAGCCCACGCCGACGCCGCAGCCGGTGTCTCTAGTGGTAGCTGTAGAGGAGGTCACCGACAACAAAGAGGTGGAGCAACAACCACCCACACCGCACCCTTCTCCACCACCACAAATAGGTGAGGCAGAGACAGCCGCAAAGGTGTTGATGCCTCAACCCAAAGTGACGCCCTCGCAAACAATCCAAATAGATACAACCCTGAGTGAGGAAGCACACTCGTCGGGTCAAACTTCACATGTGGGGAGTGTCACGAGGATGAGAGGGAGATCTGATTCAACCCCTTCGTCATTGGGACAGATGTTGGGTCAAGAATTTGACCACTTGCAGGAGGTAACAGGCAGCCACTCAGCTACTTTTGCTTTGCTTACCCACAAGTTTTCTGTTTTCTAGCAGAGGCTAAACAACCAGGAGCGGCAACTGCTCACTCTAATTGGCCTTCCCGGCCAACTAGAGGCACTCAACAAGGCACTGCAGCAGGCCCTCCAACGTCTCGACGTGATCGAGGAGAGGCTGAACAGGAGGGACGACCATCTGCATTCAAGGCAGCCAAGGAGGTCTCCATCACCTCCTGGCTCAGGCTCCCAACCTTTATCGTCAGCCTCCTTACCCAGGACGTCATCCACTTCCTCCTCCAGTGGGCCATCCATAATGCCCGAGGAAGGGACGATGCACAACCCAGCTGACAGAGCTCCAGTAAGACAAGTGAGCTCCCGCGGCATGGAAGAATCTGCTCCCTCAGTCCCTCTGGACGAAGCTGAAGACAATGATGAATCAATCAGCATCGGGGAGGACTCTTCTGACGAATCAGAGGGATAGGGGGGACATCTATGCCGCTAACAAAAGACACCCCCTAGAGGAAGAAGCTCGATGGCAGACATGTTTTCTATGCCATCAGAGATACCTTCCTTCGAGATGGCCGACTTCGATAGAAGGGCCATCGGATACCTGACGATCAGGGACTAGAAATTGTTGAACAAGGTCCTGAGGTCACAGGATGATGAAGAGGACATCGTCTGGAGCGACGGCTACTTCTCCGTATGACGGGGAGGACTGAGAAGCATGTTCTGCTCGCCAGCTGTCATCGGAAAAAAGCTATTTAGGGTCCTGGAGGGTGCAATAGTCGAGAATAGCAGCACCAGGACAGGCCGGCAAACAATATACAACACCACCCCGAACTTGGCAAGAAGGTTGATGATGGGAGTGTCCGACTCCATTGTGGTGGCCAACATGCTGCGGCAGATTGAAGAACACAACACAAACCTCATGTTGGCCCCATACAAGCACCATAATAATGGGTTCCTATGTGTGGCAGACCTCCGGAACCATGACGTCCAGCTCTTCAGCTGCTGCAACGAGGAGGTCCCATGCTCAAGACACATCTTCACTCGCCCAGAGGACAAACATCTCAAGCTTCTCCCGCTACGTCTTCTCCGAGTTATCAAGCAAGGAGTCCAATGTCATAGTGGCGTTTGGAACTTCTTCTCTATCGAAGACTTCCCCGTCCAAGTATAATCGGGAAGTGGGAATAGCGCCCTTGTCGTCTTGCGTGCAATGGAGCTGCTCAACATCTTTGGAAACATACGGCATCTCTAGGGCCAAGACTTCTTTCATCTCAGGAGCACTTACTCTTTGTTGCTGATCAAAGATAAGCACTATTTCCAAGATGCGGGGATACCAGAAAAGTTGTTGGATAGTGACCAAGAAAACGAATCCTCGCAACCTGACAGTACTCTAGAAAAAGAAGCTGAGATGGACGTAGACATTTATGGGGCAAGCAAGCAGTTAGAAATCCTGCGGGAAGTATGCAGAAATGAAGACCCCACTTCGCCTAAAACCTTAGAGGAAATGATTAGAAACTTCGACCATTTCTCGTATTCGACACTCACACAGGAGCAGGTCAATGAAGTTCTCCAAAAGTTAGCTGACTCTACCCCCGCAGACGTCATCTACGAGGCAAGAAGCATCATAGTCCCAGTTGACAACTTAAGGGACATGGTGAAAGAAGGAGGATGTTTGACGATATCAGTGGCGGTTGCCTACATCCAGATGCTACAAAGAAAGTTTGAAAACGCATACATAGACCATCCAATGATGTTCAACGACAGCTGCCTTGTCGATGAGTCAGGAGTGAAAAAATCTTTTCTGGAAGAGTTATAGAGCAGGATACCATGCGTCATCTACCTGCCTATCCTGTATTACAACCACTGGACGCTCCTGACGATGTACACTCACCCATGAGCAGGAATCTCCTACAATAGCTCGGACAGCAACAAAGATCATCCAGTACAGTGTACATCGACAGCGTTGACATCCCTCGAGCGCTTAGTACGAAAATACTATGATGAGGTGGTGACGCTAATCCAACCATTCCTGGAGACAGCAGCAAGCAAATGGCATGAGCTTCAGTTCTGCCACCGCAGTCCACAACAAATTCCACTATCCAACGACTGCGGCATCTTCATACTAGAATGGATATCTAACCAGGAAACGCCTGACCAGCTCCACCACATCGACTATCACAGCAAACGCGGAGAATATGTGTGGGAGCTTCTATTTGGCAAAGGCGCACTCACCTGCTAACCCTCACTGAGTTAACACTACCCTACCTTATCTATCTCACAACTCTGGGACAGAGTGTGGGGTAAGTTTGGGGGAGGTATTATGTATCAGTGAGGGAGGTACTAAAAGCTCTCCAAATTTTACCTTTTGTTCTTTTTCCTATAAAATAACATGTGTACAAATACATATACATGCTTGATACAAAAAACAATTGCATATACAATTGTACAAAGACGCTCTATAGTAAAAACCTGATACGACTTCTTTCCAGCTTGTTTTCTCTGTGTCTAAGGTGGTGTAAGTTTTTGCTATACTCTTTCTGAAAATGCAGTCTCAAAATGACAAAAGGCTATGACTTTCCACGCCAAAAATTTCAAACAATAATCTCGCAACAGCTAAGAGATGTGTATGCAGAAGGAAAAAGCTGCCCAAACAGCAAAAATTTCTCTTATTTTCCCTTACCCAAAAAAACCCCAAAAAGAGAGAAAAGCCTTACGAGAGCGAATAAAAACATGAGAGTTGTGCCAAATTAAAAAAAAATACACACTCTTGTCTTTCCAAAAGTACCCATCTTTAGGCATGGTAGATTCGGGGCAGTGGTATGTAGGATGTGAAATCACTGCTCTAAAGCCAACTGGCTTGGACTGTAGGGACCACTTGCCTGTTAACAGACCCGTACCTGGATGGACTGATGGGAAACAAGAAAAACCCAAAAATCCTTAAGCCTACCCAAAAACACAACTTTATGTTCCCAAAAGTTGTTTGGTGTGAAAGCTAACTTCGAAATCATGCACCCAAGTCTCGCCGAAGCTGAAGAGAAAATTTTGCTTAAATAAGGCAGGAAAAATAAAGTTTGTTGTTCGTGGTCGGGCAATATTCTCTTTAAGACATCTCAATACTCGCTCAAACCCCTTGTCTGAAAACTACCACGGGTTAAGAAGAAGTATCACAAAAACAAAGTTTTAAAATTGATTGAGGACAATCAAAATGCTAAGTTTGGGGGAGTTGATAACACCCATTTTTGTGGTATTTACGGCCCATATTTCATTGTCAAAACTGCCCTTTTAAATTTTTTTCCTCTCCATTTTGTCATGTTATTAAAAAAATGAGTCACACTATGCTCTTAACTCATTTTTATCATCTTTTACAGAGTTTTCCTTGTTTTTCCACTCAAAATCAACAAAACAGCCCGTCTCAGCCCACTTACAAAGAATCGGCCTTTTTCCAGTTGCACGACACGTCCACTACCCGTCACGGACGCTGGCCGATAGGGGCACAACCCGACACGGGCGTGTCACGTGGTGCGGTCACTAACGGGAAATATGCAATTTACCCGACAGAGAGCTCTGCCCGCCACGACTAATCAGTCTGTTATGGCTTGTCGCACGATACGAGCCACTCACGGGAAGAAACCGCCCGTCATGCTTGATACCTTCGTAACCCGGCACGCGATAGCCAAGCTACGTCAGATGACACGCACACGTCAATCAGCCCTGAAGCCACGTATGTGGAGCCGATAAAGTGTACGTGGCGCCTGGAGATCTGCAACTTCTTACAATCGCTACCCGATGGGACGGGTCAGAATCTCACGAAAGCTAACTTTGAAAAGCATCTGGAGCTAGTGTGTCGCGTCCCAGAGGCATGTCAGGCAATACTAGGTGAGCACTTCCCCTACCCGAGAGGGGCAGGAGTGGTTCACTTAGAATCTATCTCGGTAGCCGCAGCAGCCCGATATCGACCAAGGAGGCCACCCGATGTGTCGGGTTCCTAGATGGACCCCTAGCCAAGACGGCTCACCTCTACACCCGATACAAGGAACTCGATACCCTAAGTCATCTCTTGCTTGACATGATATCGGTCTCGATACGGAACACCCGTCATGATGTGTCGCCCGAGAGGGTGGTATCCTAACCACGACCGTATCGGGGAGGGTGCCTTGACCGATATGCTTGTCCATCATGGCATACCGCCCGACAGGGCTAGCCTCCCGACATGAGCATGTCGGCCAGAGCTCCGCTCTGATATCGGGCTAGAGGCACCTTAGAGGGTCCGTTGTTGTATGTCTCCCTCCTAAATCAAGGAGGTGATACCTATCTTCCCTTTTTCAGTCATTTACTTTCTTTATTTATGCAATGTAACTAAACCCTTTATACAGTGCTCATGCTAATGGAATTAGAGGAGTTGTAATACCTGTTGCTCTAAGTTTGGTCCCTTTTTGTTGGACAATTGCTTTTTAGCATCCGAACTCTAGCTTGTATGCTTGGATCATGTTTTGACTAGATATCGAATCATGTTTCCCATTACAGCTCCCTCGAGAGAGGTGTTGTAACTCTAGCATTTGGTCCGATCAGGGAGTACAAGAGTACCCAGGGTCAGAATTGCTTCGGTTATCTTTCCGCTCCATCCCAAGTCCACCACCTTTGAGAGAGGGTGTTAGTGCTTAGTTGGAGGTACCCTCTTCGAGAGAAGGGGTACTGGATGTTTTTTGCTGCCGCTTGTTATGCCTAAGCTTTCCTCCTTCGTTCCTTATCGGGGCAATAGTGTTATCTCCTCTGGTTCTGTTACATAAAACCCCTAAAAATTGATAAATGTCAAACCCTTAATCTTCCTTGTAACTCCAGTTGGAGATAGTTTTCTTTTGTTTTACCGATCTTGATCTACCGTTCCCTTGGGAACATTTTCTTACCCTTCTTTTACCGAAGTGTAGAGTGTTGATTCAGCTTTCTTAGCACAACCACCCTTGTCCTTGTGGTTCGACCCCGATCGCTACTTCGGACCCCGTCATCGTTGCGGGGGCCTAAGAGTCAGGTTATTTAAAAGTTTGACTACTTCAAATATGCTCCTTTTGGACGTGCGATTTAGGTCGGTCAATTACACTTTTGTATCTAAATATGCAATTGAAGTACAAACTAATTAAAATAAGCCATAATAATTTCTTACTGTAGTGGAGGATACTTTAAACATTATACTACCATCTAATTATCACATTAGGATCTAGTTGAAACATCCGGTTATGAATTTGAAATTTTGGTTTTTTAGTTAGGATCTATTTGCATGTAAATCCGATTTTGAAATTTGTTTGTGGGATAATTTTATTAAGATCCTAAACTTATTTACTCGGAGTTTTGCAATTCTAGCCACCTTATATGACTTTTTGTCCTTCAAATTCTACTAGTTTACCAACCTTAGGGTTTTCTTTATTCTTAGTTTGTGATACATTTACATGGAATAAACACTTCCACCTAACACAAACCAAGGTTTGAACTACGTCATACCTTATTTATTAACTCATCCTCAACTTAATCCCTGAAGTCTGGGACTTTTTTAACATGGATCTCTAATATTCAACTGTGTTAGTTTTAGGTGGTTATCCAATTCAGGTCTTCTATATCAACTCTCTTGGTGGCACCTCTAAACACAAATCTAAAGGTGTGGGAACTCATTATGCTACTATTCAAGATCTTAGCAGCATACATGTCCCATTACACATATTTTAGCAAGAAGAACATATGCATAATAAGTCTTTTTTCTATTGACATTTCCTCTAAAATTCCCAATTGGTTGCCCATCACCATTGAGAAGAAGAGAGGACGTGTCACTAGCTACAACAGAGTTAACATAGAGGATCTGAATTAAATACTCTCCTACCCCTAATACATATGTCCACAATTATCTCTTCAAATATGTATATCATGTAGGGTTTGTACCTCTCAGGTAAAGGATTATACATTCCAACTCCTTGACTTACTATCCTCTACACATATGTCTTCTACCATAAAGAGAGGGATGAAAGGGCTAACTAGGAAATCATGATAAAAATATGGTAATTGACTATATTTTTAGCTCTGATACCATTATTATAACACCCCAATTTTCTAAAACATATACCTTACTAAGAAGAAGATTAATTCTCATTGGAATATCATAATAATGATATCAATACATAAAAATATAATTTCATTCAACCGACATAGGATAACAAATACAATTCTCATGCCTCAAGCTCTACAACATAAAATTTAAACTTTAAACGAAACTAAACTAGTACATTATCCTCATATTAAATGAAACTTGAACTAAATGTTACAGGATAGTTGGCACCCTAATAGGGCTAAAGTCCTAAATCATCCTTGACATGTATGCTTCTTGGTTATACTCCCTTGTTATTTCCTCCTACGTACATCGCGTCCCTAGCCATGCATGCAATAAAAACCACATTAGAGTAAGAAGAATTGAGTAAAAAAAATAATTTTTATTATTAGTAACAAACTCTTCCTCTCTTTTTTGTGTAAAAGTCGTATGTACATAGTATGGGTTATATTTACAAGTATGTTTTCAAAGAAAATAAAATAAAGCCCAAATTCAAGAACTACACATGAGAGAAGTACAGATCATCTGCTATCCAAATCAGGAACAAACAGATTCACATGACTCTTTAGGATAGGAAAGCTTGTCCAAAGATTCATAACATCTTTAGAAAATGAACATCAGGTAGGACAGAATCTTCAGATAAAGATCACTTCAATAAGATATGGATAAAAGAGATCCTCATCTAGAAGCCAAAGAATAACGCAGAACTGATCCCAGAACCAACACAAGACTAGTAAAAAGAGAATATAATAATCCATACACCAGAAATATCGTGCCATCTGTAACATCTTTAGCATCTTCTTCATAATGCATGGCTACTACTATGTACTATCCAAAGGAGAAGGAAGTCAAGGTCCTTTAAAAATTGAATAGTATCCAAAGCACAAGCTTACAAAATAAACCAGAACTTTTAGCAGGTGAACACCATCAAAAGTATGAACCAAAAGAATACACAATGAACTATAAGAACCACACATAGACTGAGAGGTTATATAAGAATAGTGAAATCTCTCTAGATAGACTTCCACATAGCATCAATAGAATAGTTAATGTTATAATTAACTCAAAGATTTCTTTCAACCCAACAGTGATAGAGAATCAGGGCACACATGATTTTCAAATTCTTATCCTTAATACTTAATAGATCAAGCCAGTTTTCAAGACTCTTAACAAGAACTTGATGCTTTATGGCAAGGTACTAGAGATTTTTTTAAAAGAGCATTCAAAACATATATGATGGGTAACCTCATATCCACTCATACAGAGGAAACAGATCGAGGCCATAGAAATTCCTCTTCTTCTAGTGTAATCAGATGTTGGTAACTTGTTATCACTACTACAGAACAGGCCTTTAGCGTCAGTTAATTAAGGACTTTAGTGTTGGTTTCCAAGTGACACTTAAGTGGGCGCCGCTAAAGGTGGACCCCTTCGGCGTCAGTTCCCAACCGACGCCAAAACACTTTCCGCCACCGAAAATGCGCCAGCAAAGGGACTATAGGCGTCGGTTTTTTAAGAAAACTGACACTGTAGAATGGTTATAGATGTCAGTTGTTAAAAGAACCAACGTCCAAATGCTTCTCGCCACCGAAAACGCGCCAGAAAAGGGCCTATAGGCATCAGTTTTGAAAGATAACTGACGCCATATCAGTTGGACTGACGTCGGTTTTGTGCTAATAACTGATGCCATATCCCATGTCACCACGGCCGTCCTTCCCAGTACGGACGTGGTTCCTGGCCACATAGATGTTGGTTTTTTGTCAAAAATTGTCGTCGTATATCTTTGGTGTCAGTTTTGTTCAAATAATCGATGCCTATGTTATGATTTTTTTTATCAGTTTGCAGGCATGTTGTATGGCTGGTCAGTAGGATGAGAACCTACAGTTCAGTTCTGAACTGCAGGTTTACGAAATCCATTGATATCAGCCAACAACATGCCACAAACCTACAAAATTAACAAGATGGGCAATATTATATACATGTGATTCACACACATGTATAAGCACATTTAATTCATATTATTTTTTCATCACACACATGTAGAAACCAGTAGAAACCTATAGTTCCATTTATTTCATCTCTTTTCACATTCAGACACATGTAGAAACATTTATGTATTGATCATCTTCACACACATATGACAATTCATAAAAATTGATTCACATTCACACAAAAATAATTATGAGAATAAAGTTATTCTTTATTCATCATTGTCAATAAAATTATATTTAAAAATTCCCACTCTTTGTAGGGCTTTTTCCCATTCTTCTCTTACAGCATCTAATTCATCTCTCATATAGGGAGCATGTACATCAAAATGCTTTCCACATGTGCTGAAGTCATCAGTTTTAAAGACTTGCAAAGAGAATGATGTATATATATAATTAATAATATATAATAAGATTGAAATATTTCATATTATCTAATGAGATTATGCATAATACATGATGTATCGTATCGATTTCCATTACGGCATGTTTGATGATTAGGTCCATAAATCACATCACATAGTAGGCACATGCCCATCCGTTGGCTTGTGTAGCACACTATAAATTGAAACATACAAAATATTCAAAAATACAAATAAGCACAGTTCACATAAATAATATATACATTGGAGTCAGGAAATTACTTTCACATTCTCCCAAATTAGTGACATATCCTTTTTCCTGGGGACCTTTCCTCCAACTTTTTTATACTCTTGTAAAGCCCTACATATGTTAATGTAACCCATTAAATTGCATAATTAAATCGTAATGTAGTAACATATGTTAACAGATATAAAAACATGAAATATTTCTCACGAGAATAATGGCCTTTTAATTGCATGTCCATATAATGTATCCAACTCATTTCCTGTAGGATCTAGATAATAGACAGTGAACGTCTTGGAGACAATAACTAGTAACTCCCAATGCTTACCACTACAGGTAAGAAAGTAGAAAATTAATAACTCAAAATCTACAATAAAAATGTAATTTTCTTAAGTCCAAATTATAAGCAAAGTAAACTTACTCGACATTGAATGGAGCTATTATCACTGTCTTATTACTTTTACCAAAATATTAAAAAGCATCACAGCAGTATGAAGTAACTGAATATGGGTCTACATCTACAAGACTAATCAAAGATGGAACCAAAAATTCCACATGGGAAAATCCAAAATTTGTACATATCTTGTGTAAGTGGCTGCAAAACATGTATTACATATGCATTAATATATAAGAAACCAGATCACCATATATAAAACAAGGTATATGGATGTATAAACAAGATCTCACCATATACACAGCTCTATCATAGATGTGTTCAGCCATTCATAACTAAACAACTCCAAAATATCTTGTATAAATATCTTGTTTTCGTATGATTGACCTGCATTAATACCTATGCATTAATATGTATGTATGCAGAACTTGTATTACGTATGCATTAATACGTATGCTAAACTTGTATAAATAGATTGTTATCGTATGATTTATCTGCAGCATCCTCCAGAATAGTAACAATTATAGGGCAATTTGGATCATGTTCGTCGATCCATACTTCCACACCCCTACAATTAGGACCTATCGAGGCATGTAGGTCCCTTGGAAGCCAACTTGGTAGTCAAGGAGATGGAGGTTGAGATGTAGCATGTCTCGTCTTTTTGACATGTATATATAATTTCAGATCAATTGACTCATATATACACACTAAAAAATTAAAGTAATGGAAATTTATCATATAATATCAGTATAGAGGACATCCGCTTTGGGCCACAGTATCACTCTGCCTACTGCCTCACTAAGTGTTTCAACATCTAGGTGTGCATGAGGTAGTGCAAGATCCGTCCACTCAGGGATTACATGTATCAGGCTCACACGTACCACACCATCTGGTACTGGATACCCATGAAACGTGCACCCTTTAAGGGGTGGGTAAGTCGACGCCTCTGCAATGATATATTCTTGACTTTTTAGTCGGCATGGCTTCAACCTCTACAAATTTACGTAAAGAATGTTATATACATATATACACAAATATATCATCTTGAATAGACTAGCTATTATGTCATAAAAATACTTACAGAGGACGTGCTAGGTGGTGGGTCTATAGGATTATTCCCAACCTCTGCAGTACGAGCAGTAGGAGAAGAGCGGCCCACCATAGGTACTGTCTGAGTGGCAGTCTGAGATGCCTGCCACTTGCTAATTGCTTCATGGAGTCTCTTATCAAGTACTTCCTCGACTCTCATATCAATTAACGAATCTACCTGTACATGGATAAAAGAAACGCTAACTTCTGATTATTGAATTCCATTTCACAATAACATTCTAAAATAAGAATAGGTTACCTCAGCTTGTGAAAGTTCCGCTTTTGGGACAGGTTTGCGCTGGGATGGCCCAAAGAATGCTTTGATGCCCACACCAGTGCTTGCACCCCTAACACGTCCAGGATACTCTGGGTTACCCAGAGCAACTGTCAGTTCATCCCTTGTGCCCTGAGGGATGAACTTGCCTTCCTTCCTCTACTCATGCAGCTCCCGCTAATCACCATCAACAAAAATTAGTAAGTAAACATAACAATAATCAATATCGATCGATTGCTCTAAGAGTTTATTTTTACCATTTTGCAGCCGCCTCAGCAGTTACGGGCTTCGGTATGTCTCCCTTCTTGTTTTGTCTCCTAGCTATCCACATAGCATGGCAAGGCAGAGGTGCGGGAGCAGTAGTAGAGGACTCTACAGTCTCCTGAGTAGAAGTAGGCTGAGCAGACTCAGCCTGTAGTCTTTGGTGAATGCCTACATATCCACTTAGACCCATTGTGTGGTCGTGCACATTCAGTGCACACCTTACTCATTGAGCATCACTGATGACCTAGTTAGTTAGCACATTGATTTGGTTAGTAACATTATAGGTTAATCTTGAATAGGTGAATACATAAAAACATATATTAATTAAATTGGGAGTGGCGCTTAATACCTTGAATTCATCTTTTTTTATAACAAATGCCTCCCAGTCTTTGGGGTCCAGGTAGTTCCATTGTTGTGTGGCTTCCTTCTGCCTAAATTTATTTTTTAAAGAGAATACAAACAAAAATTATTAGTGTAAAGTTAGTGAAATACTGATCAATGTCTAGAATTAGAAACCAATCAAGAACCTCTTCTTAGCATCGCGTATGTAATCTCATGTGAGATTGGTCCTATAGTTCCTTAGGACCCTCCCACAGCGTTGCATCACACATTTATGATGCAGCTTTTCATCTAGATCAAATATGCTCTGCAAATTAAATAGAATTTCTATTAACTAGTATCCTAAAAATTAGTAATCTACACAAATAGAATTACAAATAATAATAACTCACACATAGTTCCTTCCATATGTGGTCTTTCTTCCCCTTAGGAACTTTATGCCAGGATTCTAGGTTAGGACTGTAATGGCTGTGAGTAAGAACCCCAAGATATGAAACAAATGATTTACGGTTCACTCCATATGGATTTCCTGCATGATCGAAATCCACAACCGATTTGAGTCCATTGCCCCTTTGTTGTATTAATTTGTTCATCATTGTGATGCCCCTCACTTTCTCAATTTTCTTTTGCTACTCAACAAGTGTTGTAATTTCTTCAGGGGGTACATCACCAACCTAAAATTTGATTAAAAAAACACACTTACATGATATAATTATAAATGAACATATAGATAGAAACATTAGGGATATATTCTTAAAACTTACATTGTCAGGCGGCGCAAGAACATCCTCACCCTCACGGTGATCATCAGCACGGTCATCATGGGAATGCTCGGCCATCAGAAAGTTCACATTCAAATTATAAATTTCACATTGTAAAGTAACACTAATTGTAAAGTACGCATTCACATTGTAAAGTAATTCACATTGTAAAGTTCACATTCACATTGTAAAGTAATTCACATTGTAAAGTTCACATTCACATTGTAAAGTAATTTGCATTGTAAAGTCCACATTCACATTGTAAAGTTCACATTGTAAAGTTCACATTTAGAAAAATAAAACATATAAAAATATAAACATTCATGCCTCTAATATTGTGATCTTTTATCAATTAACAATCCTTCATTGTGATCCCCGCGAACATACAAGTCATTGTGATCCCCAGCTTCAATGTTTGGTGGTGTAAAATCTTGGACGGTTTTTTAGGCCAACAAATACATGTGTTGTCATTCTTATATATAATAAATGTGTACCACCTATCCCATTCTTGAACACTTAATCTCACTAGTAAGTGTATAATGTGTATTGGGTTTTCAAGAGAATTTCGGCAGCATTTTCCCTTTGTTCTCCAAGTACATATGTACTTAGAGAACAAACGGGGAAATGTTGCTGAAATTTTCTTGAAAACCCAATAAACATTATACACTTACATCCTAAGTGAGATTAGGCATTCAAGAATAGTCCCAAACCGGGGACTGTCTAAGATTTACTCATAATGAGTAAATCTTGGACGGGTTTCTAGGCCAACAAATATATGTGTTGTCATTCTTATATATAATAAATGTGTACCACCTATCCCATTCTTGAACACCTAATCTTACTAGTAAGTGTATAATGTGTATTGGGTTTTTAAGAAAATTTTGGCAGCATTTCTTAGTTGTTCTCCAAGTACATATGTACTTAGAGAATAAACGGAGAAATGCTACCGAAATTTTCTTGAAAACCCAATACACATTATACACTTACATCCTAAGTGAGATTAGGTGTTCAAGAACAGTCCCAAACTGGGGACTATCCAAGATTTACTCCTAATGAGTAAATCTTGGACGGGTTTCTAGGCCAACAAAATATAACACCACTCATAAGTAGGCGTGTCTAATTACATTAATAATAAATAAAGAATTCAATAGTTTTAAAATACATTATTCACTCTAGTAGACAGACTAACCAGTACATGGTCTTTCTACCATATAGTCGTATACCATTACTATAATCATCAAATGTTAGGATTGGAAAGGCATTTGTC
The DNA here is from genome assembly GCA_963693085.1 of Alisma plantago-aquatica. Taxonomy (NCBI): domain Eukaryota; kingdom Viridiplantae; phylum Streptophyta; class Magnoliopsida; order Alismatales; family Alismataceae; genus Alisma; species Alisma plantago-aquatica. The sequence goes on along the minus strand of OY856409.1, from coordinate 1,976,076,236 downwards.
AATCAAACTTGTTGCAAACCAGAAAAACTTATGATGATTGGAAACATTAAGATCAAGTTGGTGGAGTTAAAAAGAAAGATTACAAAATTGCTAATAAATTTAAAAACACACACATTCAAATTTACTAAGAATGTCATGCATACCTAGCTGAGCATTCATATCATAAAATACAAGAGGGATTGTATACATTTATAGCGGTTTAGAGAAAATGAGTGTGAATCTTGTTAAACATACCAAGATTTCTAACTAGGACACAAATTGCCTTTAACATTTTACAAATATATGCAAGCACAAGATTTGTTCATATCCTAGGTTGATTTACAATAGCAACATCTAAATAAGTAAACTCAAAGTATTAGATAAATCAATATAATCAGTAGATAAACAAATATAAAGCAATAGATAAAAAAGTATAGCTCAGTTGATAAACAAATATAAATCAGTAGATGATTAAATAATTTTAAAAAGTAGATAAATAAATACAAAGCCCTAAATTTAAATAATGTGATGAATACAAAATCATTAGATGAACGAATGAGTAGATAAGTAAATACAAATTAGTAGATAAGTAAATATAAATCAGTAGATAAGTAAATACAAATCATTAGATATATAAATTCAAATCAGTAGATAAGTAAATTCAAATCAGTAGATAATTAAAGACAAATTAGTAGAAGTAAATATGAATGGTAGGGAGAAGATGGAGGGCAGGGAGTAGAGGGGGCTAACCTTAGGCGGCGGAGGGTAGGGAGTAGACAGAGGAGGATGGGTAGGGAGTAGGCGGAGGGGCGAGCAGAGAGTCGGCGAGCACAAAGGGCGTCAGCGAGCAGATAGCTGGTGAGCACAGAGGGGCGCCGGTGAGCAGAGAGGGTGAGCAGAGAGGGAGAGGGAGAGGGCGGCGGCTGGCCGGCGAGCAGAGAAGGAGAGGGCGGAGGTAGTGGTGACCACGAAGCACGCAGCAGTAGGGAGCAGCGCGGCGGCGCGAGCATGGAGCAGCAGCGGGCGGCGGCGCACAAAATCGATCGCCAGACCTATTCTCACGGGGATGAAACAGAGAAAGGGGAAGAGTCGACTTCACGCGGGTACTATAAAGTTAACCATCAGCATCGGTTATTAAAAACAACCAATGCTAATAACAATAGTCGTCGGTTACCATATAAAAACTGATGCCACAGGGGTGTAAAAATTTTCGCACAGACAGTGCGGGAACACCCATTGGCATCGGTTATTTCAAGCCAACTGACGATAAAAATGCGACTAATTTTGGTCTCACAAAAAACCTTTAGTCGTCGATTTTTAAGTTAATAACCGGCGTCGTATGTTAAATTTTGAAGGTAATATTTTTCACTGGAAATTTTCCAATTGGCGGTCGATTTTAGGCATCGGTTGCTTATTAACGAACTGATGCTAAATTAAAAGTGATACTCGTGTTTGGGCGCTCTTCACTTATATATGTTGGTTTTTTTATTTAGCCGATGTTGTACACCTTAGGCGTCAGTTTCTTGTATACAACTGACGCCTATAAATGTGACGTTATAAGCCATTTCTGTAGTAGTGTATGCCTGGTTTTCCAAAGATGGATAATTGAGTTCATGTGACTCTTACAGGTCCAGATCCAATCAAAAGCTTCATCCACCTCACCTTTCAACCTGATATTATCCCAGATGAGCTTGATATTGATGTTCTTATGACCCTAAAAGGAAATGAAATCTTTTTGACCTAGGATAGGAAAACTCACTTTAAGATAATCAGAGAGAATATGAGAACTTCTACTAGGAGTCACCTTCCACTCACCATTTGCAATAATAGAACTCAAAGAAAAGTTAGATGGATACCCCAGACGAATGACCATTTCCTTACCGATGACATCCCCCAAAAACTTAGATTTGCACCAGGGATCTTGCCAAAGCTTGAACTCTTCTCGAGTACCAATATTAAACTCAATGAGGGATAAGAGAGAATCTTTGATTCTAAGAAGATTGTTAAACAGCCAGGAATGATTTGTGGATTCTTCTATAGACAAGAAAGAATTCTCTTTTAAGTATTTCTCACTAATCCACTTTACACAAAGTGAATCCTTTTTACTAGAAATATCCTGAGCATTCATAATCAAGCAAGCTTTTAGTTATTATTTACTTTTTTCAAGCCTAAACTACCTTCGACCTTAGGCAAAGAAAATTTTTCCCATTTGATTAGATGAAGATTCTTCTTGTTGTCCATGTGACTCCATAAGAAATCTCTATACAATTTGTCAATTTCATCCAAAATAGAAATAGGTATCGGAAAGGAATATAAACAATACATATGCATTGAAGAAAGAGTGGATTTGATAAGTTCAACTCTCCCAGCCATAGAAAGAAGATTAGCTTTCCATGATTCCAATCTCTTTTTAATCCTATCAACAAGACCAACACGGTGTTTCTTAGATAACTTTCCTACAAAGATGAGAAGACCAAGATACTTCAAAGAACTCATGATTCCCTTCTTGATGCCCAAGCAATTAGAGATCAAAGTAACATCATATTTCTTCCTACATAAAATAGAACTTTTAGAGGAATTAATATTCAGACCTGATTTTTTACTAAAATCATCAAACATGATTAAAATATCGGAAGCTCTGCTAACATCCTCCTTAGAGAAGACCATATAGTCATCAGCAAAAATGAGATGAGATAACTCATATTCTTAGAAGCATAAATAGGAGAAATTGAATGATCTTTAACTCTTCTCTTCATCAATTCAAAAAATCTTTGCATGAAAATCACAAAAAGATAAGGGGCTATTGGATCCCCTTGCCTTATACCATTTGAAGGCCAGATAGGCTCGGTAGGCTCACCACTCACAAGGACCTGATAAGATGTTGAATGAAAGATCTCCCCGGTCCATTTAATCCACAAAGAGGGAAATCTTATCTTATACATAACAGGTTATAAGAATTTCCAACTAACAGAATCATATGCCTTTGAAATATCAGCTTGAATACATAAATAGGAACCAGAGGACTTTTTGAAATCACTAAGAATTTCATTAGTGAGAATAACATATTATATATTTCTCACTTTAATGAAAGCACATTGATTCACATCAATAATCGATGAGTGAATAGGTTGAAGATGATTAGTAAGAATCTTTGAGATTATTTTATAGAAAGTATTGCATAAAGTAATAGGATGCCAATTTGAAATAAAAATAGTATCAGAGTCTTTAGGAACCAGAGTTATATATGTTCTATTAGCCTCTTTAAGAAGAACCAAATTCTGGAAGAAAAAAAATCTCTAATAGCATCAAAGACATGATCCCCAGTGATGTTCCAGGCTTTTACATAGAACAACATGTTAAACCCATCAGGGCCAGGCTTTATAATAGTTAAGCTTATCCACAATATCATCAACCTCCTTCCTTGTAATAGGAGAAATAAGAGAAATCTTTTGTGCTTGTGTTAGCTTTGGGCCAAGCCATTCACCACTCCAAACACCATCAATAGGATTAGACTTGCAGAACATATCAAAATAGAAAGAATGAACAGTGGATTTAATATCATTAACATCATGATTCAAGACCTCATTAATTATGAGACATCTTATAGCATTCCTTGATCTACGAATCCTCATGGATGAATAGAAAAACTTAGAGTTAGAATTACCTTCCTTTAACTATTGCACCCAAGATTTTTTCTAAGAAAAGACTCTTCAATAGCTCTTTTTGCTTCCAGCCTTAGCTCTTTAGCACGAAACCTCTTTTCTTCATTAAAAGGAAAGAGGTCAACATTCGTTTGAGCAGCCATAGCCTCCACTTTGGCTATTAATGTTCCATTTGGCAAAGCAGTGGTGATTTCTCAGGCAACGATGGACAACCACGGGCATCGAGACAGTCTCTACCAATCGCTATATCAAACACATGGTTGCCCACCACTCTCATTTTACATTATGTTTTCTATCTGGAGCGATCGGCAAACTCTACCGGACGCTCATTTCTCACTGTGAGAAATTATTACGATGATATGTCTATGAGGGGCCACTGACGATGGACGCAATCGTGTTGCCAAATGCTGCATAAGGATTTTTCAAAGATATCTCCAACAGATTTCTTATTCCACTTCCTAACCATGAGATGAAGATTCCATGGTTTCTTACAAAGTTTGAAAGTTGCAAAAATCTCCACTTGAAGTCTGAAAGTGTTGGTATGTATGCCCTAAGAGCCAATCATGGGATGATTGGTGGGATACATTAAGATTGATTTGATAAACATCAAAGGTAAGCTTCCAATTCTTTCTGGTTCAGTCATATGAGATATTGATAGAATAGATTGAATGTCTAGAGAATGACAGTACTCAATGACGTATGCTTTCAGGTTAAGGACCTAAACGATGAGATCATATGGATGTTAAGTGTTTGTACATTCTTGTTATGTCCCTAGTCGGATTTTATTATGGAAGGTGGATAGACAAAAATGACACACAAGACTAGATTGTGGTGTTGGTTGATGACAGAATCTAGTTAGTCATGATATGGAGATATCAAACCAAACACATAGGTACTTGTTAGAGAACAAGTGTACAGGACAGACCCACCGTGAGTTTGACACATGGAACCATGACATGGTAGTCACAGACAGTTCTCACAGTGATGGTGGTGAGTGTGATTCTTTGACCTGAAATCACTACACTCAACACATGTCGTTGGGTACACTTTGACATCATCAAACACAGTCTTGAAATATGGGTTGTTATAAAGGTGATGATCGGGTGGCTTTGACACATGGGGCTTTTGAGGGGTGAGTGATAGATATGGGATTTGTCCCTCCTGAGGGAGTTTGATATCCATGGCCACTTGATGAGTAGGATTGAGATAGGTGTGCGCATGCATGTATGAATCAGTATGTGATATTGATGGCATACATATCTCCTCCAATCTACTCTGAGATCAAGAAAGTGAATGAGCATTGATAGGATGACTATTCCATGCCTTGAGTTCATTCGGGATATAAGAGACAAAGGAATTATACATTCACTATAACACCATTCATGGATTGTAGGATTGAAAGTTGTTCTCCAACTTTCCTTTTCACTTGGGTAGCACTATTGTACGACTAGGCACCGCTCTTTTCTTGTGAAGTCATAAGTGTTATGGACTTTCACTGCCAACGTGAAATGGGCATGTAGGGTCACACACATAGGATTTAACCTGGAAGAGGAGTTTATCCACAAATGATGTTTAGATTGATTATTAAAGGAGTTTAGTAGTTCAATTAAACACTCAATCAATTGATAGCTCAGTATCATAGTGTTGGACCGATTGATTAGAGTATCGGATTAATTGAAACTGTAATTAACTGATTTTATGCAGTCTGCACTCCCAACCGATCGGCTCATGTGATGAGCCGATCGGCTCATGTGATGAACCGATCGGCTCAAGTGGTGAGTCAATCGGCTCATGTGTCAATGAAACGATCGGCTCAATTGTTGAACCGGTCGATTTGTGTGACCAACCGAGATCGTTTGGAAAGTCAGAAGACTCTTTTTGCAAATACATATTTGTTTCACTTGTACAAATTTGATTTGGACAAGGACTAATATTTGATTAGTTGGTAACAAACATGGAAAGTCAATTCAAGTTGGACCAGGACCGCGAACCGATCGTCTCATGCTTGAACCGATCGGCTCAGGTGTCCCAACCAATCGGTTCAGGTGTGAATCGATCGGCTCAGGTCCCCAACCGATTGGTTCATTCTTGAAATGATCGGTTCAGCTGGCGCAGTTGGTTGTTTTTGTAGAAAATCTCGAACCCTTCTACTCCTACTTTAATCTCGCATTGTTCGGGGTAGAGAACCCTGACCCATGACCCTCCTATATATAGGGGTATTGGGGGCTTCTCTGACAGTGCAACTCAGAACACCAGTTGCTCTGCAAAGTTGTCGTTCTCTCTGGTTGTAGTAACCAGGAGATTCCGAGCAAGTGCTACCCAATAAGGGAGGCACAGTAAGGGAAAGACAACTGCAAAAAAGCGACTGGTGGTAGGAGAGTGTGTCGGTGACTAGTACACTGACATGAGGGTACGACTCCTTTCGGTGCCTTGTGCAACAAGGCGATCGGGGTTGCAGGTGGTCAGTGTGGACTACTTCAGATGCGGGAGACTTCTGCCGCTCGGAGGACAGTTGTCAATCCCGACAGTCCCAGTAAGACCAGGAGCTGCACAGACATCGTCCAAGATCGGAGGTGAAGACCGTGCAAGCCGTGAGGTAATGTCGTCGAGCAAGCCTCGGGATAAGGTATGTCTCTACAAACCATCCTTCCTACTGTATAGACGTTGACGTGATTACTTCATACTGGGTTCGGGGAGAATAAAATTTTTTGTTTCTTTTGCCTTCTCTATCTCTCCCCTAAAACCCAACAGTGGTATTAGAGCCACGTCAACTTCTCTATACTTTAGGATTATTGATGTGATCGATTTTGATTTGTCGCCTTTATTTATTGCATACAATGCGAATAAAATTGGCTTTATACATGTCCAATCCTAAATCCCAATATACATATATGATATGTAATATGAATGCACTCGATACGCGTCACCCTTAAATGAGTTTTGTGGTGGATGTATAGTGTGGTTATGGCCAATAAACCCTATGTTTGTGTATGGTTGAATGTGGTTGCTTGCATCTCGGTCTGCGCACTGATTCCCTATCTCTTATTCTTGATGTAAATCGAGATAACTCGAGATTTCTTTCCTACCTTTGCTCCCCCTAAATGTAACTCAGAGTTTCTCAAATTAAATGTAAATAGGATAGAACTTTTTTATTTCCTGTTATGTCAAAGAACGGCGGACAACCTGACGACGACTGAGACAATCAGTTCAAGGCGTGAACCAATCGTTTGGCGTTCTAGACGACCGGTTCGCGGAGCGAGATGAGTGGGTGGCGGCCATGAGGAGATGCACGATGACCAGACGAATCGATCGGTTGGAGGAGCCAATCGATCGGCTGGTAGAACCCAACCGACCGGCTTGATGGCGAGCTGATCAATCATGGAGATGAGTTGATCAAACCCAGTAACGGCAAAGCATAGAGTTCATCTTGTACAGGTTGCATGTGATGTGGACCTAGATGACCGTGATTCCTCTTGGCTCGAGGAATCACATTAGGATGGCCATAATCATCGCTTTTATCGTTTCGTATGTTTTCTGTGGGATATAGCATGTATATGATATGTACTATGTATTGTGATGATTAGATATGTATATGTACCTATAAAACAAATCCCTCATTAAATATTAAGTCTTATACGCCTTCCATTAGCGACACATATGAAAAACTCGATCGACCAAGTATAGGTTATGCCAAAGCGTGGTGTGCCGTCCATCTTGCAGAAGTATGAAGGGTAGACATGTAGGATCTGCCAAAGCAGGATGCATGTTTACCGTGTCAGCTTTTGGGTTAGACTTAACTGGTGATTCTTAGAGCATCTAAGCCCAGAGGTATGGGATGAATGGCAAGGAGTTGTGCATGTCATCTATCCAAGAGTTGCATATGACGCAATTGGCATGATGGCCTACCTAAATAGTCAAGATTGTGGGCGATCAGCCAAAGCTGACTCATGACTTGATGAAATACGGATCTTGCCCACTAGAAGATTGTACGCTGCAATCTTCCGAATTGATGGTGAGGGCTATCAATTTGAACAAAAAAATAGTTGGAACGATAATTAATTAAAGTCCTAATTATATCGTCAACCTTTCAAATCAATCAAATAAGTTAATTTTGAGTTTTGGACTAAATTGCATATATTCTTTTTGTAGTACAAATGACAACAAACAACAATCACTTTTCGTTGCGATCGGTCCTTGAAAAGGACAAGCTGAATGGGACTAACTTCCACGAGTGGTTTAGGACATTGAGAATTGTTCTCACTCAAGAGCGAAAGCTCTATTTCCTGGATACTCCAGCTCTAGAGGAACCTGCTCCTACCGCACCAAAGGTAGAAAGGGATGCTTATAAGAAGTATTTTGAAGATGCCATTGATGCAAAGTGCTTGATGTTGTGCTCCATGAACCACGAGTTGCAGAGACAACATGAGAATATGGGTGTCATTGAGATGATTCAACATCTCAAGAACATGTATGAAGATCAAGCATGGCAAGAGAGATATGATGTCTCCAGGGCATTGTTCAAGTGTGTCATGACAGAAGGAGATCCAATTGGTCCTCACACACTCAAAATGATTGGGTATGTGGAGAACCTGACAAGATTGGGATTTCCTCTGAGCTAAGAGTTGGCTACTGATGTGATATTGCAATCATTTCCAGAATCCTATAGTCAGCTTGTGATGAACCACAACATGAACAACTTTGATAGGCCATTGACATAGTTGTTGGGCATGTTGAGGACAGACAAGGCACAGATGAAGAAGGACAAGCCTAAATCTATGATGATGATCAGCAACAAGAAAGGCAAGTCCAATTGCAAGGGCAAGGGCAAGGCTAAGAAAGGTTATGATGCTAGCCAGCAGCCCAAGTCGTCTTCAACTCTCAAGGCCAAGGGAGGTGTGACCAAAAGAGGCAATTGCCACCATTGTCAAAAGCTAGGACATTGGAAAAGGAATTGTCCACTCTATATGGAAGAACTAATGAAGAAGGAGGCGATAGACGTCTCCACCTGAAGGTGTCATGAAATAAACTTATTACACTTTTGAGGTATATGATACCAAGATATAAAGTGTAAAGCATCTAATAAATGGGTCAAGTATTGCCGCCATAGATAGGAGTACTTTAGTTTATTTTCAGCCTTGAAGGCATGTAATAGAGTTATAAACTGTTATTTCATATTTGCCAATGGATAGAAACACCTTATTTTTGCATATTATATGATAATAATGACAATTAATAAAGTTGATGTTTCCTTGTGGCAATGCCTTGTTTATCTTATGGCACTTGGTATGCATAAGATAAAATGAGACCTAAAAGGTTACTGATAACTCAAACAACGAATTAGCATAAATCATGAGAAATTCATTTTTAGTTTCCATATGATGGATAAGTCTAGAATCTTTTGGTTAGAGAACCAATAAGAGACATGAATCTCTTAGACATGATTAATCAATCTTCACTAGTGGTAGTGGGAGAATGATTACCCTGTTAGGTATAATACATGTGATGTATTTACATACCTATTGGAGAAAATGCTAATACTTCAAATGGTGTTCAGAGAAATACCAATATGAATATCTTGAAGTGTTCAAAAATATCATAGATGAAGTACGAATTAGGTAAAGTGTTAATTCTTGATGAGATCAATGAATGAAATACTTGAACCAAATGTTTGAGATCCTTATGAGTGATTATGGTAGTGTATCATAGTGAGCTTGTGATTAAGGCATGGTGATGTCTAAATCAAAAGGAGTCATAATCTAAGGAGTTAGAGGATGATTATCAAATAACTAATTTCTTCTTAAATAAAGAATACCCCACACTAATAAAGGACATTAAGAATCATAAGGAGTTGTGAGTTCTTATATCCTTGTCAGATACATCTCGATTATCTATGTGATGAGTTGGTCATGTGATGAGTCAACTATCTAGATGAATATGAGGAACCGGACTTTGAGTTATGGTTTATGACCATTACATCCTAAATAACTTCTATGTGAACCATGAGGTATGACCTTAATGGTAGCACCCATTGGGATGAAATTCATAAGTGTGAATGAGTCTTAAGCGTTAAGACACATGGATAATATTTTGAGAAGGATGATGCTTGTTGATTGCAACTTAATGACTACGAGATTAGGCATATGGATACTAAAACCACATTCCTATGAGGAATAAAAACAAGGATATGTATGTGACACAACCTATAAGGTTTATGAATCCATTAATGCAAATAAAGTCTATAAGTTACAATGGACTAATCAATGTGATTAATTGAGTACAAGCAACTCAAAACTGCGATCTTTACTTTGATGATATAGTCAAAGGGTTTGACTGATATGACAAAGATAAAGAAGGGATATGTGATTTAGTGGGAGTATATTCACATTCCACATGTTGATGTGAAATGGAAATGTTCTAGAATGGAAATTCAAAGTGGAAATTATCTTTAAGGAAGATAGATACATTCCTATGTGATAGGAATAGAGATCTATAGAGATAGTTCTCGAAAACCTCTTGACTTGAAAGGAGAGAGCATACATTGGCAATCTATACTGAAGGGTTCAGTGTGCACAGATTCAGTGGGAGAAAACTTGTTCGTATTACATGAAGTTAGTATCCCAAGGCCAAGTGTCCAATTCTTATGAAGAATGGGAACACCAAGAATATATATGGATCTATCACGTATGTAATTATCCCATTATCTTGCATGTATGAACATAGAAAGAATAAAATGCATTCATCATCTTGTATGTAGGACATTACAATATGATGTGCTCATCTTGATAACTCGTATGTGGGACATGACGAGTGGATGTTTGTCTAGTTCCAGTAAGGGTTACTGGAATACCATAAGAACTTGATAAGTACTTGAGAAGTACTAGTTATATGGAAATAAGGAAGGGTTCACTGTAAAGAGTTACACTGATGTGAACTTCCGAAAAGGACAAAAAATTAATCGCAAAATATATATGGGATATATAAAAGTGAATGTTTGTTGATAAATGGAAACGTTCCATTAAATCTGATTAAAAGGAAAAGTTGAGTATCTGTGTGTTAGAGAACATTAGTGGATACTATATGGATCTGGAAGTTCATGAGATGAACATATAGATATTCTGATCTTTGATGACAAGGAGTACTTGGTTATGCAATGTGGCTAAAGGTTAGCAAAGGAATACTAGATCGCATATTACGGCAACTCCATCTCATACGTATGACATACAGTGAAGAGATGAGAGACATTGTAATGCCCTTCCAAGCACATATAGGATAGCAGAAGCAAATATCATGTTGTCCATAACATGGGTCACTTGGCTCAGAGGAATATTACAAAATATGATAAACATTGCAATAAGATAAATGAAACACCATGCATTCAACTCAAAATATAGATTCATACATTATTCATGGAAGGGAAAGACATAACTATATCATATGATATCAAAACCTAATACATGTAGGCTGAGCAAAACTAAAGCATAAACTATCTTATCTTGATCTCAAGTCTAATACATATAAACTAAGAAAAACTAAAACATGGAAAATTGACTAAACTAAAGGATCTACTAAGTGGTAGATGGCACCCCACCAAGCTAAATCCTTTCTTGAATCAGCTACCCTTGATCACTCACGTCAGTTCCCTCTTGCTCCTTGATCTAGGGACATCTCGTCCCACGGCCATGCGAAAGAAATCATCAACATCAATAAGCGACATTATGCATGTTATAAGAACTTAAAAATAAACATATACTTGAACTGAAATAACCTTGACATAACTTGACATTACGAATTCTCATTACGCATTAATCTTCATTACCTCAATGAATTAAGAACATTATTATATGTGTTCTCTCCTCACTGCCCACATGGGGCACATCATGCTCGGAAAGCCCATCATTGCTAGGAAGCCCATAATGACTATAAAGGTCCATCATTTCGGGAAACATATAATAAGTTACTTAATTCTCTTAACTTAACCTTAACATGATTGTTCTTATCTTGCCATCAATGTAAATTGTCCTCATCCAATAATTGCACCAAAGTGCTCATCAGGCCGGTTAAGGCTCATCTTAGTTGCACCAAAGTGCTCATCAATGTCATAAAGACAAAATAACATAAGGAGGAACAATTCACAACTTAAGTGCATTATCTTAATCATCATGGGATTTCTCCCTCTTAATCTTGACATTAACATTACATGATTTCTATGATTCTTTATTCAATTTCTTAATCATTGCATAAGCATAGCATTAAACTAATTAACATCAGTGATAAGCATATGACTTTTTGGACATAACAACAAGCATATAATCAAAGGCATAATCATTATCTTGATTTCATTCATTAACATGAAATTCTAAAGCATAATATTAAATCATACATAGCAAGCAATTCATCCAAAGTATATATGCATAATGACATGACTCGCTTACCTTATTGGAGCAAAACCTAATCTTAGTCTCCCTGATCCTGAGTCAAGTCCTAGGTTCCTAAAATTAATCATGGATTGCATTCATTATTAATTTAATTACACCTTAAACCCTAATTGTCTCAAACCTGAACTTCGTGAAAACCAAACCAAAACATATCTCAAAACCCTGACCATTGGATAGATCTAGAAAAACTGAGAAAAATTCATATATAACTTGTCCCCATAGGATCTACCAATTAAAAGTTATGATTTTTCATAGATCAGACAATCAGAAATCCAGGAAATATATATGTGAAATGAAAACAAAATCGATTTAAATGAAACTAAGATGACCGAGAAATCCATAGAAAGTGTTACATTCGATTAAACATATGGGGGCAAAGTTGTAAAACTCGCATCTAAATCAAAGTCACTGCCGCTTGATTAAATAAAAGCAAAAGTCCCAAATCACCCTTGCAACAGCAATCACACCATCACCCTGCTAAGGGTACTAGGGTAAAATGCATGCCCGGCATCTTGCCTTATACCATGGCATCGAACTCCCAACTCTGGGAGCATGGAACCTAGATCCAAAGAAGAGGATCTCGATCAAGTAGCTAAAACATGAAACACAGATAGTTTCCTTGTACTACAATGAACTCACAGAGCCATGAATTAGGCTCCGATGTGTGGTGAAGCTCTAACCTCAGCCTGCCGCCATGGCTCAGCGGAAGAAGAACAGGGGAAGGGCTCGGGCACTGAAACAACAGAAAGAAACCTCGCAAGGGTCTCCAAAACACTCCTGGAGGCGAGTCGATGCCAGAGCGGGAGTTTTCATGAGCGGAGGACAACCAGAGGTCCAGAACAGCAAGCGTCGACAATGAGTTCAAACTCGTCTACACAATATGATGATTGGAGCCACCGCAGGACAAACCAACAAAGCGAGAAGGAAGTTGGGTGTGGATAGATGCTCACCTGCTTGCCAATTTGTCGAGGGCGGCCGGAGGAGACCGGGGCGAGGTGCAGGTCATCAGAGGTGTAAACTGAGCAGGCGGTAGTGGCAAGGGGTGCGAGCGGCGAAATTGGGCGAAGAGAATGGGTGTTCTAGGGCTGGCGATCGTTTTTGGCCTCTTTTATATAGGTTCGGGCATTGAGAAGCCCTCCTGTAAATCTGGGGCGGAGAGGAGAGTCTGAGCTCGATTGGGCGTTTCTTAATAGGGTGCCAAAACATGTCGAACCAGGGATCAATGAGACTGTGGCTCGCTTTCGGTTCCATTGGTGAAGAAATCACCTAAAACGGACCATCGTGGTGAGAGAACTGGACCTGTGAAAAAAATGCACCAGAGACATGTTGCTCTCGGTCTCCTACCTAAGGTAGGAGACGGGTTCGCAGCCATCAGACCGTCATCTGATGGTCTGGATGGACGTCGCATCAAGGTGGCGTGCATGACATGTAAAAGAAAGCAAAACCATATGAAATCGACGAGATTAAATCAAAATCACTAGATTTTAGGGTTTAAACTATAGTGAAACTTCCCAAAAATGATTGAAGGGTCAAACGAAGTCCGATTAGACTCAAATTTCGACCATAAGCTAGTTAGAGGGTATAGAATCTCTCTATTCAATTGGATTTGCATTTTTTTGCTCTTTTGTTCATCAATTTCATGCAGATTACTAATTTAATACATGCATTATATAAATGTGACATTGATAGAATTATTATTTATTAAATGGGCTATTTGAGACAAATCTAGGTTTATGAGATTATTTTGTCATATATTGGACTAAGAGGTCCCATTAAATTCTGGTTTATTAGATAAAATCTTAAACTTGCAAGCTAGGGTTTCACATTAAGGTACATTAATAGATCTAGGATTTTGAGGATGTTACAATTCTACCCACCTTAAATAAATTTTATCCTCGAAATTTCTTATACTACTACCCATCTTAGGGTTTTCTATATTCTCATAGCATCATAACTTATCATTCAAAGCTCAAGACAAAGCACATATATGGTCCAAGGATAAAGTCAAAATCTAAAATGTGACAATCTAAACCATACCTTGATCACTTTCCTCCTCCATGTCCATAGCAAAAACTCTGGCCTATCTCTTAGGGGTTGGGTTATGGTTTCTTGCTTCCTTCCTCTGTATCTTAGGGCAGTCGGGCTTTATGTGTCCAGGTTCTCCATAGTAGTAGCATAAACTAGTAGCAAACCTACAAGGCCCTCCATGGACCCTCTTGCAAGTCGGGCACTATGCTTTCTCTGGGGCAGATGGGGCTTCAACCTCATGAACCTTCCTCTTGTTGTTGGGAGGTTGATGTTGATTGTTCTTCTGAATAGCCTCCTTGTAGGACCTCTCCGGGTGGTCTTCTAGCTCTAGGGAAGCATCTAATGCAGCTTGAAGGGTCATGTGGCCTCTTCCTGATAGGGCAAAGCTCAAGTTTGGCTTCAGTCCTCGGATGAACTTCTTTGTCCTGCGTCGCTCGTCGTAATCATATCTGTACTTCTGCATAACCCTAAACTTCATAGTGTACTGGGTTACCGTCATGTCGCCAACCTGAGCTAGATTGGAAAACTCCATCTCCTTCTTCTCTATAATGGCTTCAGACACGTAGTGCTCCTGGAATGCTTCCACAAAACCTTCCCATGTGAGTGCAGGTGCATCAGCAGCTCTGGAGTTGAGGAAGTTCTCCCACCATGTACGAGTTGCTCCCTTCAGCATGTGGGTGGCAAAGAGAACCCTAGACTGCTGAGGGAAGTCCAAGTCATGAAAACAATGCTCCATGCTCATAATCCATCCTTCTCCCTTGGTGACGACATCATCCTCTCCTTCTTCAGCAAAGGAATCAGGCCTGATATTTAAGAAATCCACCAAGGTCAGCTCGTGGTGTCTGGGTTGACGTTGTCCTAGTCCTAGGGCATTGGTGAGTAGTTGGACTAATTCCTCCAGGGTTGCCTTAGGGTTCCTTCTTGATCCACTTCCCTCACTTGAAGAGCTAGCACCATCTTCCCTATCCTTTCCCTTGTCAAACTTCTTAGGAGCCATCTAAAAAAAAACAAGGTATACCTAGGGTTAGAACATGTGAATCTTTAGCTTAGTGGCCATCTACTCATTGCTCTGATGTCATATTGTAACGCCCCTCCAAGCACATATAGGATAGCGGAAGCAAACCTCATGTTGTCCATAACATGGGTCACTTATCTCAGAGGAACATTACAAAATATGATAAACATTGCAATAAGATAAATGAAACACCATGCATTCAACTCAAAATATATATTCATACATTGTTCATGGAAGGGAAAGACATAACTATATCATCTGATATCAAAACCTAATACATGTAGGCTGAGGAAAACTAAAGCATAAACTATCTTATCTTCATCTCAACTCTAATACATATAAACTAAGCAAATCTAAAACATGGAAAGATAACTAAACTAAAGGATCTACGAAGTGGTAGATGGAACCCCACCAAGCTAAAGCCTTTCTTGAATCAGCTACCCTTGATCGCTCACGTCAGTTCCCTCTTACTCCATGATCTAGGGACATCTCGTCCCACGGCCATGCGAAAGAAATCATCAACATCAGTAAGCGGCATTATGCATGTTATAAGAATTGAAAAATAAACATATACTTGAACTGAAATAAACTTGACATAACTTGACATTACAAATTCTCATTACGCATTAATCTTCATTACCTCAATGAATTAAGAACATTATTATATGTGTTCTCTCCTCACTGTCCACATGGGGCACATCATGCTCGGAAAGCCCATCATTGCTAGGAAGCCCATAACGACCATAAAGGTCCATCATTTCGAGAAAAATATAATAAGTTACTTAATTCTCTTAACTTAACCTTAACATCATTGTTCTTCTCTTGCCATCAATGTAAATTGTCCTCATCCAATAATTGCACCAAAGTGCTCATCAGGCCGGTTAAGGCTCATCTTAGTTGCACCAAAGTGCTCATCAATGTCATAAAGACAAAATAAACATAAGGAGGAACAATTCACAACTTAAGTGCATTATCTTAATCATCATGGGATTTCTCCCTCTTAATCTTGACATTAACATTACATGATTTCTATGATTCTTTATTCAATTTCTTAATCATTGCATAAGCATAGCATTAAACTAATTAACATCAGTGATAAGTAGATGACTTTATGGACATAACAACAAGCATATAATCAAAGGCATAATCATTATCTTGATTTCATTCATTAACATGAAATTCTAAAGCATAATATTAAATCATACACAGCAAGAAATTCATCCAAAGTATATATGCATAATGACATGACCCGCTTACCTTATTGGAGCAAAACCCAATCTTAGTCTCCCTGATCCTGAGTCAAGTCCTAGGTTCCTAAAATTAATCATGGTTTGCATTCATTATTAATTTAATTACACCTTAAACCCTAATTGTCTCAAACCTGAAACTTCGTGAAAACCAAACCAAAACATATCTCAAAACCCTGACCATTGGATAGATCTCAAAAAACTGAGAAAAATTTATATATAACTTGTCCCCATACGATCTACCAATTAAAAGTTATGATATTTCATAGATCGGCCAATCAAAAATCCAGGAAATATATACGTGAAATGAAAACAAAATCAATTTAAATGAAACTAAGATGACCGAGAAATCCATAGAAAGTGTTACATTTGATTAAACATATGGGGGCAAAGTTGTAAAACTCGCATCTAAATGAAAGGCAATGCTGCTTGATTAAATAAAAGCAAAAGTCCCAAATCACCCTTGCAACAGCAATCACACCATCACCCTGCCAAGGGTACTAGGGTAAAATGCATGCCCGGCATCTTTCCTTATACCATGTCGTCGAACTCCCAACTCTGGGAGCACGGAACCCATATCCAAAGAAGAGGATCTCGATCAAGAAGCTAAAATGTGAAACACAGATAGTTTCCTTGTACCACAACGAACTCACAGAGCCATGAATTAGGCTCCGGTGTGTGGTGAAGCTCTAACCTCAGCCTGCCGCCATGGCTCAGCGGAAGAAGAACAAGGGAAGGGCTCGGGCACTGAAACCACAGAAAGAAACCTCGCAAGGGTCTCCAAAACACTCCTGGAGGGGAGTCGATACCAGAGCGGGAGTTTTCATGAGCGGAGGACAACCAGAGGTCTAGAACAGCAAGTGTCGATGATGAATTCAAACTCGTCTACACGATATGATGATTGGAGCCACCGCAGGACAAACCGACAAAGCGAGAAGGAAGTTGGGCGTGGATAGATGCTCACCTGCTTGCCAATTTTTTTAGGGCGACTGGAGGAGACCGGGGTGAGGTGCAGGTCACTGTAGGTGTAAACTGAGTAGGCGGCAGTGGCAAGGGGTGAGAGCGGTGAAATTGGGCGAGGAGGATGGGTGTTCAAGGGCTGGCGATCATTTTCGGCCCCTTTTATATAGGTTCGGGCATTGAGAAGCCCTCCTGTAAATCTGGGGCGGTGAGGAGAGTTCGAGCTCGATTGGGCGTTTCTCAATAGGGCACAAAAACACATTGAACCAGGGATCAATGGGACCGCGGCTCGCTCCCGGTTCCATTGGCGAAGAAATCACCTAAAACGGACCATCGTGGTGAGAGAACCGGACCTGTGAAAAAAAATGCACCAGAGACCTATTGCTCTCGGTTTCCTACCTGAGGTAAGAGATGGGTCCGCAGCCATCGGATCATCATCCAACGGTCTGTATGGATGTCGCATCAAGGTGGCGCGCGTGACATGTAAAAGAAAGCAAAACCATATGAAATCGACGAGATTAAATCAAAATCACTAGATTTTAGGGTTTAAACTATAGCGAAACTTCCCAAAAATGATTGTGGGGTCAAACGAAGTCTGATTAGGCTCAAATTTCGACCATAAGCTAGATAGAGGGTCTAGAATCTCTCTATCCAATTGGATTTGCATTTTATTGCTCTTTTGTTCATCAATTTCATGTGGATTACTAATTTAATATATGCATTATATAAATGTGACATTTATAGAGTTATCATTTATTAAATGGGCTATTTGAGACAAAGCTAGGTTGATGAGATTATTTCATCATATATTGGACTAAGAGGTCCCATTAAATTCTAGTTTGTTAGATAAAAGCTTAAACTTGCAAGCTAGGGTTTCACGTTAAGGTACATTAATAGATCTAGGATTTTGAGGATGTTACAGACATGCAGTTAATACCGACTTTGGCAAGGTGTTGCCATAACTCACTATGTTAGCACTAGAGCACAGTAACATGTGGGACATGTTTGAAGATCACTAAGAATACGATTCAAGGGTGATTGGCTCACAGTGCAAGTGGGAGTCTGTTGGTATGTATGCCCTGAGAGCCAATCATGGGATGATTGTGGGATACATTAAGATTGATTTGATAAACATCAAAGGCAAGCTTCCAATTCTTTCTGGTTCAATCATATGAGATAATGATAGAACAGATTGAATGTCTAGAGAATGATAGTACTCAAGGATGTATGCTTTCAAGTTAAGGACCTTAACGATGAGATCATACCGATGTTAAGAGTTTGTACATTCTTGTTATGTCCCTATTCGGATGTCATTGTGGAAGGTGGATAGACAACAATGACACACAAGACTAGATTGTGGTGTTGGTTGATGATAGAATCTCATTAGTCATGATATGGAGATATCAAACCAAACACATCGGTACTTGTTAGAGAACAAGTGTACAGGACTGACCCACCGTGAGTTTGACACATGGAACCATGACATGGTAGATACAGTCAGTTCTCACAGTGATGGTGGTCAGTGTGATTCTTTGACCTGAAATCACTACACTCAACACGTCATTGGGTACACTTTGACATCATCAAACACAGTCCTGAAACATGGGTTGTTATAAAGGCAATGATTGGGTGGCTTTGACACATGGGGCTTTTGAGGGGTGAGTGATAGATATGGGATTTGTCCCTCCTAAGGGAGTTTGATATCCATGTCCACTTGATGAGTAGGATTGAGATAGGGATGCGCACGCATATGTGAATCAGTATGTGATATTGATGTCATACATATCTCCTCCAAACTATTCTGAGATCAAGAAAGTGAATGAACGTTGACAGGATGACTGTTCCATGCCTTGAGTTCATTCGGGATATCAGATATAAAGAAATTATACATTCGTTGTAACACCATTCACGGATTGTAGGATTGAAAGTTGTTCTCCAACTTTCCTTTTCACTTAGGTAGCACTGATGTGCGACTAGGTACCGCTCTTTGCTTGTGGAGTCATAAGTGTTATGGACTTTCACTGCCAATGTGAAATGGGCATGCAGGTTCACACACATAGGATTTAACCTGGAAGAGGAGTTTATCCACAAATGATGTTTAGATTGATTACTAAAGGATTTTAGTAGTTCAATTAAACACTCAATCAATTGATAGCTCAGTATCATAGTGTTGGACCGATTGATTAGAGTATCGGATTGATTGAAACTACAATTGACTGATTTTGTGCAGTCTGCACTCCCAACCAATCAGCTCATGTGATGAACCGATCGGCTCAGGTTGATGAATCGATCGGCTCAAGTGGTGAGTCGGTCGGCTCATGTATCAATGAAACGATCAGCTCAATTGTTGAATCGGTCGATTCGTGTGACCAACCGAGATCGTTTGGAAAGTCATAAGACTCTTTTTGCAAATACATATTTGTTTCACTTGTACAAATTTGATTTGTACAAGGACTAATATTTGAATAGTTGGAAACAAACATGTAAAGTCAATTTGAGTTGGACCAGGACCGGGAACCGATCGGCTCATGCTTGAACTGATCGGCTCAGGTGTCCCAACTGATCGATTCAGGTGTGAACTGATCGGCTCAGGTCCCCAACCGATCGGTTCATGCTTGAAACGATCGGTTTAGCTGGCGCAGTTGGTTGTTTTTGTGGAAAATCTCAAACCCTTCTACTCCTGCTTTAATCCCGCATTGCCCGGGGTAGAGAACCCTGACCCATGACCCTCCTATATATAGGGGTATTGGGGGCTTCTCTGACAGTGCAACTCAGAACACCAGTTGCTCTGCAAAGTTGTCGTTCTCTCTGGTTGTGGTAACCAGGAGAGCTCAAGCAAATGCTACCCGATAAGGGAAGCACAGCAAGGGAAAGACAACTGCAGAAAAGCGACTGGTGGCAGGAGAGTGTGTCGGTGATTAGTACACCAACAGGAGGGTATGACTCCTTCTGGTGCCTTGTGCGATAAGGCGATCGGAGTTGCAGGTGGTCCGTGTAGACTACTTCAGATGTGGGAGACTTCTACCGCTCGGAGGACAGTTGTCAATCTCGACAGTCCTGATAAGACCAGGAGCTGTACAGACACCGTCCAAGAGTGGAGGTGAAGACTGCGCAAGTCACAAGGTAACTTCGCCAAGAAAGCCTCGGGACAAGGTATGTCTCTACAAACCATCCTTCCTACTGTATAGACGTTGACGCGATTCCTTCATACTGGGTTCGGGGAGAAGAAATTTTTTTGTTTCCGCTGCCTTCTCTGTCTCCCCTAAAACCCAACAGAAAGTCCCTTAAAGTTATTAAATTATTCTTATGATTTCAAAGTTATTTTCAAAAATTCATGTCATGTTTATGTGAAATCCAAATGAAGTCAATTATTCCAAGTTAATGATGAATCATGCAATTGTTGTATTATTTTATCCTCATCATGTTTATATTGAACCCTTGGATTGTATGAGTTTAAATGGAACATAGTTCCACTTATATACAATCATGAGCTCAATTGGAGCATAAGTTATGACACTTCAGTGGAAATTATGAGTTTGAATGGAACACCAATCGAGCAAACTGGTCTTATGAGCAGAGTTGGTGCATAAGAGCAAAAGACACAATAATCAACCACTAAGATCATACTATGTGAACATGAGTTTGTTTCTCAATTAATTTTATATTTTCCTTAAGTCAAAATGGGGGGGCGCTAAACCCAAATAGGGTGGTTTCTACTCTGGCGAATGTTATGGTGACTTTGCGTCGCCGGTCACTGACCCGCAAATATAACCTGATCTGGATAGAAAAGGGTTCTAAGGAGGATGAGGATTTCGAGCCTAAGTTTCCTGCATCTGGAGATCCTAAAGAATAGCCGAAAAATATTTAGATCTAAAGAGTCTAAACTCCTACTCAATTAGAAGGTGATTTCAACTGTAGATGGCAAGTTGATTTACCTGAAGTATGAAGTTGTGGAGAATGCTAGCAGATGGAACAAATGTCTTATCGGCTATATTATAGACTTTGTTCCACATTTCCTGACTCTGGAGAACTACCTTACTTGACTTTGGAATCCTTGTGTCTCTATTGAAGTTCTAAACAGAGGAGAAGGTGTCTTCCTTATACATTGTTTGATGATATGGATATGAAAAATGCTTTGAAAGGTAATTGGTTTGTTAAAAATTGTCTTATGATTCTTACTCGATAGAAGCAAGGAGATGAGTTCATCAAGTTAAGGCTTAAGAAGGTCAATGTTTGGGTTTGTTTATATAATTTTCCGCTAGACTTATAGGATAGTAGGATGTTCAAGAGAATTGGTTCTTTTCTGGGAAAGCCACTCAAAATGGATGACCTACTAAGCATTGTACTAGAGTTGAACATGTTTGATTCCATGTTCTTATGTCTGTTGATGCTAAGTTTCCTGAGATTGTTAACTTGGTCAGCAATGAAGGAGATTGTTATATTATCAGTTTTGTATATGAACGGTATCCTTTTATATGTCCTTCGTGTGACTATTTCGGTCATGATGACTACAGTGAGAGTGTTCAGATTCTGAATGATACATCTAGTAAAGTGTATGATGAAAGGGACAAATTCACTGAAGTTGTTGAAGATATTGGTTTGTCTGTTAAAGAGAATGATGTAGCTAAAAGTCATAATGCTTCTCTTTTAAACAATTTTTGTCTAGCTCTATTGAAGGAGCTAGGTCGATTCCTTCTACTCCAATTCCAATATTTGAATAGGCTTCTTCAAGTGAATTGAGAACTGGCCCAGGATGCAAGACAGTAAGAAGGAGAAGTAAATCTCCTCTGAAGTGTTCTTCCAAGTCAGTTGTTGGTATTTTTTGAAGGGTTTCGAATGTAGGATTCTCTCCTATGCATAACAATTTTGGGGGTTTGGAGAGCATCAATGAAATTGTAGAGGATGTTAGCTTAATAGCTACAGGTGTTAAACGAATCCTTCTCTAATTGTCTCTTCTTGAAATGTCTGGAGTATCAGTAATAAAATTGTTGGAGTCCAAGAAGAGATAAGAAGGTCGAACAGTGACATTTTCATTATCAAATGAAGCTAAGTTGCATAAAAGAAAAAGTCCCTAAACTGATGAATAAATTCTTTCATGCATATAGTTGGGTCTCGAATCATTCTTCACATGCACTGGGTAGAGTCATTACCATGTGGAAGATTAACATCTGTGATGTCTTTACCTTATAGAAGAGTAGCATATGTGATGTCATTACCCTATGGAAGAGTAAGATCTGTGATCAAGCTATTCATGCAAGGTTCAATGTGATGGTTTTGAGTTGTTCTTAACTGTTGTCTATGGTCATAATGATGATTCTGATAAATGTTCACTTTGGTCTTTTATTGAGAATATTGGTCAATCTATGACTAGTCTCTGGTTCATCATGGGGGATTTCAATTTTGTGAGAAAAGATTGTGAAAAAATTGGCAGGCAACCTCTGACTAAGAAGTATATGAACGATTTTAATGATTGTGTTGGATTGTGGTCTCTATGAGTTAGATCTAAATGACCCTTTCTTTACTTGGGATAATCATCAATCAGGGGAGGGTTTTGTAGCATCTAACATTGATAAAATCTTGTATAATTTTGTCTTTATCAATCGCATTGAAGATTTTCATGGGGAGTGCTTTTCTAATATAATCAGTGATTACAAGCGGATTAATTTGAGAATTGGTAATCCTAGAGTCCTTAGAACTCCATTCAGATTTATCAATGCTTGGTCTTCTCATCCCGAGTTTTTCTCTATTGTCAAAGAGGTGTGGGACCTTCAGGAAATAATTTGGCAATAAGGAAAATATGAAATTAATTGAGAAATGAACTCGGGTTCACATAGTATGATCTTAGTGGTTAATTATTGTGTCTTTTTCTCTTATGCACCAACTCTGCTCATAAGGCCACTTTGCTCGATTGATGTTCCATTCAAACTCATGATTTGCACTTAAGTGTCATAACTTATGCTCCAATTGAGCTCATGATTGCATATAAGTGCCACTATGTTCCATTTATACATGTACGGCCCGAGTGTTCACTATAAACATGATGAGGACAAAATAATACAACAACTACATTATTGATCATTAACTTGGAATAATTTACTTTACTTGGATTTCACATAAACATGACATGATTTTTTTAAATAACATTGAAATCATAAGAGTTATTTAATTACTTTTAAGGGAATCTATGCAAGTAATATTCAACTTGAAGTGCATAGCTATGCATATAATTCATCTTGATCGTCATAAAAATCGTAAGGCAATTAAAAACCAATACTTAATTGACAAAGTGTCTGAACCTACTTACCTAAGCTTGGAGGAGTCTTAGATCAACCTTCTTGTATCCATATCTAATTCCCTCTATCAACAACTGAAAATCAATACTTAGTATTGATTCTTAGATTAATTTAGGGTTGATTAGGGTTTAGACGTTCTTAGGGTTAGAATTTGGCTTAATAGTGTTAGGGATAGACTATTGATTATGAATGACTAATTTGGTTGTTTGATCCAATTGTCATTTATCTAGGTCTAACTAATGATATATTGCATAATATTAGGGTTTAAGCTATAAGTTTAGGGTTCCATATGAAAATCATCGAGATAGGAAGCAAAAGAGGGCTTCAAAACATTAAGATTGGATTGCTTGTAAAAAATCTTTCCAAAACATATTCATTTGTATTTTTCTGACTTATGATTTATTAGTTATGGATTTTCTAACTCTAGCCAATTAGAAAATCTGACAAATTCACATTCGTAGTTATCCAAAAACATTACCACTTGGTCTAGATAGACTAACCACGGGCAGCCACGTGATGTAAGGCACGCTCATATTGATGGTCAATAAAAAAGGGCTAGGGATTTTGATATAACCCATGGTAACGTGACATAGATATAACCCTCAAAGGGGCATGTCGATAAATTAACATGTCTTCTTCCTTCTCAATTGAGAGTGAAGAATAGTGGACAAAGCCATGAAATCATGATTCGAGATCCTACTACAGTGGAGATGGGTGCCTGAAAGTATATCCGTTGGATTGCACTAAATGTACCGGTCTTAGAGAACCACGCCTTAAATCTAGTAGTGGCTTGAATGTCAAAAGTTGACATCTATTAGTTCATGGGAAAGGTGAAAATGTGGAAAGGAATAGTCACATGAAAAACCAATGCTTGACAAAGATTTGGGCAGGTCCATAAGCGATGGGGTGAAGAAATACAAGGCCTCGGTAGCCAAAAGTAAGGAAAACAATCTACTCTCCAAGAAGTTGTACATTGATGGAGTAACAAGGGGATAATGGTATTCTTACATGAACTGACAGAGTTAGGTGTACTGAGATCTTTGAAAGGCCATAGTTATGTGATTTACACGCTCAGGTTTGATCACAATGACAAGGAGGAATATGGTGAGCCGTCGGTGTTAGCACGAGCAAGGTGCGGGCTAGGAAACCTTCAGTCAAAATGATAATCGATTTTAGCTCCTTGATGGTCAAAGATTATTTTCCACAAGTTATATATAGGGGAAGATGTGGGGGGATAGAACTCTTATGGCTTCAAAAGGAGTCCACTAGAGCGGGGGAAGGAATTTGCATTGTTCACGAAGAGTTATGAGTCTGTAGACTGAGGGAGATAATCTCATGTCGCAGTCAGTTCGGGGTCCAAAAATCCGACCCGAAGGTGGACTCTAAAAAAGGACGCGTGACACATCCTAGATAAAAGTCTAAGTAAAACCAAAGAGAGAGGGTTATCTGGACAATTTTCTTTCTCACGTAGGTTGGAGGTTCTAGGATTATCTAAGTGTGATGAAACCATGTATCCTAGCTAAAAAGAGTATGAAGATTATGAATTAATTTTGAGTCATTGTCATTGGAACTAAAATCATGAAATAAAACCCATTTTAGTTATCTTAATTTATCCAAAATGGATTTGTCTCAAAATTGGAGGGGTAAAATAATATCAAACTTTGACCATATAAATTGAATTGGGTCATTATAGATGCAATAAGTTAGGTCAGTCTCATTCTTAACCCTCATATGGGACTATTCATCAATTAGGACTTAAGTTTGATGTAATTGAATTACAAATTAAATAAGTTATAATCGTTTCTTACTTCACCGGAACATGTCTAAAACATTATATTAGTGTTTCATCATCACATTAGGGTATAACTGAAGTATCAGTTATGAACTTGAAAATTTTTGGGTTTTTAATTAGGATCTCTTTGCATTGAAGTCCAAGATTCAAATTTATTTATGGGAAAGTTTTATTAAGATCCTAAACTTATTTTACTCAAAATTTGGAATGTTACAGTAGCTTTCTAATAAGGGTGACACGTGTTTATCGTGTGTTAAACGCAAGTATACGTATCGAAGTAATATAGGCCTTGTGAGGCCCGAGTCGAACTCAGGGAAACATGAATTTCAATAGACTACTACTAATTGGTTGCGATCAGCTAAACCGATTAAAAGAGTTGATTGGTTTTGAAAAAGAAAATAAAATAAAGTGAAAACAAAGCGAGCAATGATTAAATGTTGGTTTAATCAATGAGGACGGGATTCCTTAGGATTGTCGATTTCACCACGGGGTCTCATTATACCTAATATCTCACATAAATAACATATATTTTATCAAATCTTGGATAGAGAGCCTGTAATCAGGATTGCCCGCTTCCACGATACAATCTACTACCTAAATCTAAGCCAATTCTACTTCTATAACAATTTATATCTTATATTAGGCACATTATCGATGACTCTAGGTATCTCTCCACTATCCGTACATCGCCTACTCTAAGGAATGTATAAGATAGTGTATAATAGTGGGTTTTCTAACCTTTAATCCCCTTTCCAGAGTCATTATTAGTCTAATTCTTTACCTATGGTCATTAAGCATAAGTAAATCAAGCAATATCCACAATTATATATCCAGGAAATGAGAATCATATATTAATTCATGCAAAATTTCAATACAACAGTTCCCCGAGCTAATCCCCGGGTCCTAAGGAACGATGGGGATTAGCCCTGCATGGTTAACAATGGAGAATACATAGGAGTAGAGAATAAAAATGTGGGAAACATGGAGAAAACTCATGTGACCCCTGACACGAAGGTGTTCCTAGAGATCCTCCTCGAGAAACGCATGTTTTGTAGTCTTCCGACAGTAAAATCGCCCGTCAGAGGTGCCTGGATCCCCCGGTTGACGGCCTTCGACTCTAGTCTCCTCTCTCCCTCCTTCTTGGATTTCGTGCGGCTCGATCTCCGATCCCCTTTTGGCTGGTCGTCCTCCCCTTAGGTCATAGGACCACTTTTCAGCACTGAAAAAGCTCCACTGTTAGATTAGAACGATCTGATTTAGTGCAGAATTCGGCAGATCCCGACGTTGTCGATACTATCGACACCCAGGTCGATAGTATCGACCATGATGTTGATATTTTCTTCCAATTTCGAGTTCTGGGGTTGATTCCTAATGAAATCTCGATACTATCGACACCGGGGTCGATAGTATCGACTTTGTACAATATAAAAGTACCAAAACATGTGCATAAGTATGGGGATTATAAAATCATATAAATATGATAAAATAAGTATAATTTGATGCAAACAGAGTTTAAAGGCCAACTATAGTGAATTATGCAAATATAGTCAAGAAAATGACAAATACATGCATAAACAGATATAAAATAAGCTTGTAAAAGCGACTCAAAACCCATGCATCAAACTCCCCTAAACTTAAACCTTGTTCGTCCTCGAGCAACAAAACCTTAGATCTGATTGAGATAAGTCAACAAAAGGACATAAAAATATGAAATGCATCTGAATCATCCCCATTTTCTTTCCACAAACCAGCCCTCATTGACCACTGAACACTAACTGCCATCCAGGCGACCAAGACCTATGTAAAAGATATTCGTCCCCCAATCAATGAAACATTATCAATTAAAGCAGTTCATATGATAAACTCATCCGGTCCATACTTGATGTATCATGTGATCTCCTATCTACATTGCTCCTTTCATCTAGCTGCCATTTATGCGGAAGTTGTTCTCCTGATAAAACAATGAATGAGGAGACAATCATATATGTGGCCTACCAATAGGAGCAACAAGTGGACGGGATAGGTGGATGTGGAAGAATCATGAGCACAAAGAATCATTCATGCAATGAAAATATGATGAACCTATAATGATACAAGATATGAAATGATCCTAATGCCTACTCATTGAAGTAGAACGATGCATGCACTATCATTTCATCTCATAGTAAGATGAAACATTTACAAAAAATACATCATATACTAATTCTTCTTTATGATAAAGGTAAGATCATGCCCTTTCTCCATTATTTTCTTCTAAAAAGTTACTCAATCTTTTTTTCTCTTTTTTTTCTTCAAGCCCCCTTTCAAAATGGCATAACTATTTTGGGCTTCTGTTTACATTACACTTCTTCTAAACCATAATATTTTTTAAGGGTATGGGCAAAGATCACTACCTTCTCATGTTTTAGAAGAATGAAGTTAGCACATGATGATAACTACATGCTTTATGTAATGCAAATGCAACTAAGTAAACAATAATGTTATGCAACTAAAAGACATAAACCTGAATTAATGTTGTGCATGTATATTTTCTATTTTTTTCCATTTTTCACTAATGCAAGCAAAAATAACAAAATTATGCAAATCCTACCATGCAATGTAAGTGCAATCAAAAGAATGAACAATTCAATGTACTCAATCTTCTTATGGTGGTGGAGTGATGAATGTGTGTGATGGATGAGATCACATAGCTAAAAGATAAGACCTTCTGAAAATATCATATGTCCCTCTCTAAAGACATGTGTACAGGGTAACTGAAGGATTTCTCTCTTAAACTATAGTCTAAGGTCACGTTAGTATTTGGTCAGTTCAGGCTCAACAACCTTGTCAATTATTTTTCCTTGGACATAAAGATGGTCAATCATGTCCCCATGTCCTGAAGCTGACTCACCCAAGCATTTCCTCAGTTATGCAACTCAATTACTCACAAGAATAAGCTCAAAAAGTCTTCAATATGCTCAGTTTTTTATGTGCACACAACCCAGAGTAATACTCCCAATTAAAACCATGCATTTATTGCTCCACATATTACACTAGATAGATGTGGATCCTATAAAAGTGGTAAACCTAGAAATAAAAACAACTAATATTTCAAAAGTAAAAGCAACATAAATAAGTAAATAAAAACTAAGATAGAGGGTTGTTCCAACACCCCCCCTAAGCTTGAATATGACTATGGCGTCATAGTCAACATTCCCACTTAAGAGGTGGAACAGCGGTACTATTCACTTTGAAGTGTGGTGAAGATGGATGGTTGGATGCTCAAGTGGACCAAGTGATGCTTGTTATCTCCCTCTTTTTGGTGGCCCACTTTTGTGTCTTAGTGGTTCTAAGCCGTGACTCGCTTCATCCTTCTTTGCTCTGCAAAAAATTGTGCAAAAAATTCTCATTTCGACACCCTTCACAGCCTATTTTATGTAGTTGTCATACAGGTGTCGATACTATCGACACCAAGGTCGATGGTATCGACTCTTGCTCAGTAATTTTGGTGTACCGACACATCTACAAGCTTGGGAAATCAACAGTGTCGATACTATCGACAGGGGTGTCGACAGTATCGACGGTTACTGATAAAAACGCGTCTAGTTTCTCCAGAGAACTCGATACTATCGATACTAGGGTCGATAGTATCGACTCTTGCTCAGTGTTTACTGATCCAAACTCGATACTATTGACAGGGGTGTCGATAGTATCGACCGTAAAAGTTCTGCACACTTCAAAACAGGAGTCAGGGTACCATTTTTACAAAAAGTATCAAAACCTAAGCAAAAACTAAGTACATAAACATAAAAGAATATAACCAAACATAAAATAAACCTAAAGTTGGGTTGCCTCCCAACAAGCACCCTTGTTTAATGTCCTAGGTTTGACATAAGGATACCTTTAACATGGGTTGTCAAGGGATGTCTCTAATGATTCATTTGGCAATTTGAATTTAACTATATCATCGCCAATCCCAAGTGTCAAGTAACCTCGCCCAATGGCAGTGATTACATCAGCTCTAGCTTAGAATGGCCTTCCCAATAGCATCTCACATCCTTCCAGCTCATGCATATCCATGACCACAAAGTCAACAGAGAAGATGAATTTGTCGACTTTGACTAGCACATCCTAACATATACCTTGTGGCTTCACAATGGATCCATCCTCCAACTCAATTGTCATGGAAGTTTGTGTTGGCTTCTTCAATCCCAGCTTTTGAAAAGTGGCAAGTGGCATAAGATTAATGTCTGCTCCTAAGTCACATTGTGGAAAATGTTGGCCACCTATGGAACATGGGATGTAGAAACATCCTGGATCTTTCCTCTTCTTTGGCAGCCTTCCTTGGATTATAGAACTCACTGTTTCATCAACACACAAAATATGTATCTTTGATCTGTCATTTCTTGTTGATGATGTCTTTCATGAATCTTTCATATGAAGGAATTTGCTCTATAGCCTCCACCAATGGAATGTTAATGTGGAGCTTCTGAAAGATCTCAAGAAATTTCTTGAAGTGCCTTTGCTCTTTCCTCGGCTTCAGACTATCCGGGAATGGCACGCTTGGCTCCTTTATGCACTTGTGCAGTGGAATATATGGAACTTTAGGGGTCTCCTCGCCTAAGCTTGCTTCAACGCCACCTAAGATAGGATTTGGCACATCAATCATGGATGGCATGACTTGTGGCTGCTTCTCCTTATTGTTATTGGTTTCTCCACTATGAAGTAAAGCTTTCACCTGCTCTTCCGGTATATGAGTCTCTTCAGAAATCTGAGATGTGGGCACAGTAGTAGTGGAATCTTAGAGTGATTTGACGGGCGTCCTACATCCTCCTGGCAATCCATACAAATTGTGAGGGTATGGAACTTTGGGTTTATCCTCCAGGTCTATATGCATAATACTCCGCTCATGTATCTCCTCAACATGAAGCTCTGGCCCCTTTTTGACTGATATTATATTTAACCTGCTGATGTGGTTGAGCGAGCTTTGCATTCCCAGCTGGTTTTTGTTGAATGATTTGCTTCATGGCAGCCACCTCAGTTGCAATTTGGGTTATGGACGTCTCTAGCGTCCTTAGTTGTGCACCATGGTTCTGTATCTACTGCCCAAACTGGTTCATGTACTCACTGTGTGACTGTACTGTCTTGTCAAATGAGTCCATCAATTCCTGGTTTTGCTTCACCACCTGGCTAAGAAATTCATTGTTCTTTTCCTCTAGGCTAGGCTGCGGCTTCTGAGAACTGTGTTCCTTCCTCCAATCGTAATTGTTATTTCTATATCTCTGTTGATGCATATATTTTGCATGTTCTTCCTCATCAGACCCTTTGCTCTCCTTCTCTAGGAGCTTCTTGGCTAGCAAGTTCATCTTCTCATTTAAAGCTTGAATGGCCTTTGCATCACATGTAGCTTTAGTCTGCTCTGGTTTGTCTCTTTCACCCCAAGCTTGATTTTTAGCCATGTTCTTCAAAATCTCCCAACACTTGGAGCATTTGTTGTTCAGGAAGAAACATATACCTACTGAATCTAGAATACCCCGTTCATGTTGGTTTAGGCCAAAGTAGAACATCTTTGCCTGATTTTCTAAATCTATCCCATGATGTGGGACTCTCCGCAGCATGATTCGGAATCGCTCCCATGTCTCTGAGTATGTTTCAGCTGCCTGCTGCTTGAAATTGTGAATCTTCCTCACAAGGTCATTGATCTTCTCGGGTGGGAAGTACCTTTCAAAAAATACCTCAATCATATGATCCCACATCTCGACAGATTATTTTGGCAAGTTATAGAACCACTTCTTTGCATTGTCTGCTAAAGACGATGGGAATATCTTCAGATAAATTTATTCCTGCGGGAACCTATCTACCTTCACCATATCGCAATTTTCCACAAAGCTGCTAATATGGGATACTGGGTCTTCATGTTGAAATCCATTAAATGCATGTGTCTTGACTAATGCAATGAGCCCTTGATCAATTTTATAATTTGGAACATTGATGGCTTACTTCTTGATTGGCCCCTTTTGTGTAAATGAAGAAGATGCTTTGATCTTCTCCCATATCGTCTGCTCATCATTTGTCGCTCCGTCACCCATTATTACTTTACTAGTACCTGAAATTTCAAATGGTAGTGTATGAACCGGAACTAATAATTAAAACAATGAATAAGATTTGCAATTCAGTTCAAAAGATTAAAAGAAAAATTACAGGAATTAACAGTGGCCTAGTGTGGCCGCTCGCAGCACTCGTAGTGCTGAAACTCGTCGTTTCCCCGGTAATGGCGTCAAAAACTTGACACGTGTTTATCGTGCGTTAAACGCAAGTATACGTATCGAAGTAATATAGGCCTTGTGAGGCCCGAGTCAAATTCAGGGAAACGTAAATTTCAGTAGACTACTACTAACTGGTTGCGATCAGCTAAACCGATTAAAAGAGTTGATTGGTTTTGAAAAAGAAAATAAAATGAAGTGAAAACAAAGCGAGCGATGAATAAATGTTGGTTTAATCAATGAGGATGGGATTCCTTAGGATTGTCGATTTTACCGCGGGGTCTCGTTATACCTAATATCTCGCATAAATAACATAGATTTTATCGAATCTTGGATAGAGAGCATGTAATCAGGATTGTCCGCTTCCACGGTACAATCCACTATCTAAATCTAAGCCAATTCTACTACTGTAGCAATTTGTATCTTAGATTAGGCGCATTATCGATGACTATGGGTATCTCTCCACTATCCGTACGTAGGAATGTATAAGATAGTGTATAATAGTGGGTTTTCTGACATTTAATCCCCTTTCCAGAGTAATTATTAGTCTAATTCTTTACCTATGGTCATGAAACATAAGTAAATCAAGCAATCTCCACAATTATATATCCAGGAAATGAGAATTCTATATTAATTCATGCAAAAATTCAGTACAACGGTTTCCCGGGCTAGTTCCGGGTCCTAAGGAACGATGGGGATTAGCCCTGCATGGTTAACAATAGAGAATAGATAGGAGTAGAGAATAAAAATGTGGAAAACATGGAGAAAACTCGTGTAACCCCTGATACGAAGGTGTTCCTGGAGATCCTCCTCGAGAAACGTGCGTTTTGCAGTCTTCCGACAGCAAAATCGCCCGTCAGAGGTGTCCGGATCGCTCGGTTGACGGCCTTCGGCTCTAGTCTCCTCTCTCCCTCCTTCTTGGATGTTGTGCGGTTCGATCTCCGATCCCGTTTTGGCTAGTCGTCCTCCCCTTAGGTCATAGGGCCACTTTTCGACACCGAAAAAGCTCCACCGTCGGATTAGAACGATCTGATTTAGTGCAGAATTCGGCAGATCCTGACGTTGTCGATACTATCGACACCCAAGTCGATAGTATCGACCATGATGTTGATATTTTCTTCCAATTTCGAGTTCTGGGGTTGATTCCTGGTGATATCTCAGTACTATCGACATCGGGGTCGATAGTATCGACTCTGTACAGTACAAAAGTACCTGAAAAGTATAAAAATATATGCATAAGTCCGGGGATTATATAAAATCATATAAATATGATAAAATAAGTATAATTTGATGCAAATAGAATTTAAAGGTCAACTATAGTGAATTATGCAAATATAATCAAGAAAATGATAAATACGTGCATAAAACAGATATAAAATAAGTCTGTAAAAGCGACTCAAAACTCATGCATCAAATGAAAACGATAGTAAGTTGGGCCTCCGGAATGGAAGTAAACATATACTCAGTAGCAGCACCCTAGGACAAGAACTCAAAGAGAGTCAAGAACTCAAAGAGAGTTAGCACACTGGCAAAGACGGCAACAATGTTTAAATTTTGTAACTACCACATTGTCAAAAGGACCAGAAAGAACTTGGCCAAGGCTCCCTTCTAAGGAAAAGAATGCCAAACCAAAAGCATACAAGTACCGTTAAAGAGGCCCGGCATATTAGAATAAAGACAACCCGGAATCAAATCTATACAACTAACGAGGGAAAAATTACTACCTAGATAGGGACGGAGGTTAAATCAAAATCAATGAATCAATCACATATAAAGGACAAATCAAACATGAATATAGAGAAGAGATGGCGAATTACACGGAAAATGATAGAAAAGAGGAGTTGAACACTTTGTTGTGTCCTCAATGGATGGAGCCACTCCTTCCAGCCAAGTGCTTCAGCAACTTCGCTCCAAGTATAAAACCAACAAGGGATAGATTAAAAGCCAATATCTGTGTCTTTGCAATCAGAGGTGAAGGAAGACCCTCACAGCGCTCACAGAAGAGCTCTTGAAGGTATCTATTTTAGCGAGAAAAGTTTTTTTTTGTCCCAGCGAGAAAAGTTAAAAGGAAGGGTGATGGAGAAATCAAGTCTCTATATGTTTACTGAAAAATAAACTACTAATACATTAAGAACTTAATCATTATGGTTGATATTTTATATACAAGAAACTAGAGATTATTACAGAAGCTAATCTATACTATATAGGAAAGCCCATGGAGGGGGCTGGATGCAATTTTTTTATTATTTTTTAAAATTACATATTGGTCCCTACGTGTGTACACCACAATTTGGTCTTTAATTTTTTAAATTTATATATTATATTAAGAGACACATCTATACTATATAGGAAAGTTTGTGGAGGGAGCTGGATGCAATTTTCTCTATTTTTTAAAATTATGTATTGCTCCCCACCACACTTTTGTATTTAATTTTTTAAATTATATATTATATTAGGAGACACATCTATACTATATAGGAAAGCCCGTGGAGAGGGTGGATGCAATTTTCTCCATTATTTTTTGAAATTATGTATTTGTCCATGTGTGTGTACACCACACTTTTGTCTTTAATTTTTTAAATTATATATTATATTAGGAGACACATCTATATCTATACCATATAGGAAAGCCCGTGGAGGGGGCTGGATGTAATTTTTTCATTATTTTTTGAAATTATGTATTGTTCCTTGTGTGTGTACACTACAATTTGGTCTTTAATTTTTTAAATTTATATATTATATTATGAGACACATCTATACTATATAGGAAAGCTTGTGGAGGGAGCTGGATTCAATTTTTTCCATTATTTTTTGAAATTACATATTGTTCCCTGTTAGTGTACACCACACTTTTGTCTTTAATTTTTTAAATTATATATTATATTAGGAGACACATATATCTATACTATATAGAAAAGCCCGTGGAGGGGGTTGGATGCAATTTTCTCTATTATTTTTTGAAATTATGTATTGACCCATGTGTGTACACCACACTTTTGTCTTTAATTTTTTAAATTATGTATTATATAAGGAGACACATCTATATGTATAAGAAAGCCTTCCATTATTTTTTAAAATTACGTATTGGTCACTGTGTACACCACATTTTGGTCTTTAATTTTTTTAATTTATATATTATATTAAGAGACACATCTATACTATATAGGAAAGCTTGTGGAGGGGGTTGGATGCACTTTTTTTCATTATTTTTTGAAATTACGTATTGCTCCCTATTAGTGTACACCACACTTTTATCTTTAATTTTTTAAATTATATATTATATTAGGAGACACGTCTATACTATATAGGAAAACCCGTGGAGAGGAGTGGATGCAATTTTCTCTATTATTTTTTGAAATTATGTATTGGCCCATGTGTGCGTACACCACGCTTTTGTCTTTAATTTTTTAAATTATGTATTATATTAGGAGACACATCTATATCTATACTATATAGGAAAGCCCGTGGAGGGGGTTGGATGTAATTTTTTCATTATTTTTTGAAATTATGTATTGGTCCTTGTGTGTGTACACCACAATTTGGTCTTTAATTTTTTTAATTTATATATTATATTAGGAGACACATCTATACTATATAGGAAAGCTTGTGGAAGGGGTTGGATGCAATTTTCTC
Source organism: Alisma plantago-aquatica (assembly GCA_963693085.1). NCBI lineage: Eukaryota > Viridiplantae > Streptophyta > Magnoliopsida > Alismatales > Alismataceae > Alisma > Alisma plantago-aquatica. The sequence continues at coordinate 1,976,040,950 of OY856409.1, read as the reverse complement.
CATTATTTTTTTAAATTACGTATTGTTGTTCCCAGTTAGTGTACACCACACTTTTATCTTTAATTTTTTAAATTATATATTATATTAGGAGACACATCTATACTATATAGGAAAGCTCGTGGAGAGGGCTGGATGCAATTTTCTCCATTATTTTTTGAAAGTATGTATTGACCCCTATGTGTACACCACGCTTTTGTCTTTAATTTTTTAAATTATGTATTATATTAGGAGACACATCTATATGTATAGGAAAGCCCAAGGAGGGGGCTGGATGCAATTTTCTCCATTATTTTTTGAAATTATGTATTGGTCCTTATGTGTGTACATCACACTTTTGTTAATAATTTTTTAAATTATATATTATATTAGGAGAAACATCTATACTATATAGGAAAACCCGTGGAGGGGGTTGAATGCAATTTTCTTCATTATTTTTTGAAATTACGCATTGGTCAATGTGTGTATGAAAAGTCCTATTAATATATGTATTGTACATATATCTTTTTATTTTTATAAGTTAAATCTATAAATTTTTTATTGTAGTCTACTAAGGCACCCGTGAATAGCACGGGTTTATGCCTAGTATAAAGGATAAGAAAATGTAATTTTAAACAAATAGCACAAGGTAAATTCAGATGATAGTATGAGGGGAAGTTATGTCGTTATTATTGAATGGACCATCTGAAGACCTGCATAAATATTGAGAATGGCATACGTGAGTATGATAAATCTCAGTTGATAAATGGTGACTCTGCATCCAGAACCATCTAGTTTGTGCCTAAACTAACACACCCAAAACTCAACCATGCATGAGCACAAAACTTTAAAACTCTGTTTTCGTATTTGTGAAACATTATACCCTTCTTTCGTAATGACTCGAAATCATATCTAAGTTGAATTAGATGCTACTTGTAGACATCTGAAATAGCAAACAAACCGGAAAAATATAAGCCTAATATTATTTCAAGATTCATAGAAGAAGAAAAAAGCAAATAGAAGTAACTCTGGTTTATTATGACTGTTGAGTGATGATGTAGATATGTCACCCCGAGAGGATGCCTTAGCCCAGCATTTGCAAACAAAGCAGCAAATTGAAACTGAGTTATAATACTCTGAAAATGACAGATTAGCCCCAAATTTGCAAACTAAAGGAGCAATGTGAAACCAGCATAACACTTGGAAGAGCACAAATTTTTCTGACCTGGAGAAAAGCTCAATTACGTCTATCAGTTCAAGCTTCAAACTAAAGATATTGCTAAGAAGCCTATTGCAATGCTTACAAAGGATATTGTTGGAAAACTCTTTGCAAGGCTTACAAAAGACAGGTGAAAATTATAAATAGCAGGTAACCAAAAACATTGACTACCAGAAACCGGGTGGCTATGGAAATATGGAAATATGCAAAAATGCATGACAGGATAAAAATCATCAAACTTTTACTAGCATATCATGATATATAAGATGGTAAGTGAAAATAAACGTGGAACCAAACTTATCAAGGGGCACGCCTAGGCATCAATGCATCTCTATCCTATATATTGGTATTTATGTGATTTACTTGTGGCCTAATATTGAAAGTAAGCACGATTAGCTATGTTTTAGACAATCAAAACTAGTAACTAATACCCTTGGTAATTATTATAGTATTTTGCTTGGTACTTGCTCAAATCTGTTTTCCATGCTGAGGTCTTTTCAACTCTAGTTAAGTATATAATTGCAATGTAAATAATCATGCTACATATACTAAATCCTTTCTTGTTTACTGGATTAGCAGAAAAATGCATGTATACGAGCTGAAAATAACCATAAATAAAGAATGATCACTTGTCTATGCTATGTAAAGGTATTATTGTCCTTAATTACATAGACAGATTATAAAATATTGTAGCACCAAAAATACTCACATTAATCAATGATTGAATATATAGTTAGATTACGTTTTTTAGGCCTTGTTTCTATGATTGACTGGAAAAGTTGCATGATATGAAGAAATGAAAGGAGAAAAGCGCTACGACTAAAAGAATATAGTCCCCTACTCAAAAAAGAAAAAACACTCAGCCATGTGGCATAGAGGATCGGAGAGGAAAGAAAAAGATTTGTGTTGCCCCTTCTGGTTCTGTTTTCTCAAAGAGCAATTGCTTTCTCTATATTTTATTATAGAACAAGGGAAAGGAGGGAACAAAAATCGAAGGGAAGGAGAAGACTGAATGGGGTGGCTCAAGCCATCACGGTGCGACTCCTTGCGGGGCTGGCCGCTGGTGGGTCATTGTAGCTGATGTGTCACCATGTTGTTCCGCTGCTACTAGCCCACCGTTGGTCAGCAGTGGCTTGGGGCCTGGTGCTCCCCTGCTGCAGCCCGCATATGGTGGCAGCTGGGGCCAGGGGGGAACCTGGCGCTTCTGCTACTGCATGCAAGTGGCGGTGGAGGGGCCTACTGCTGCTTGCAGGCACTGGCGGCGGCAGCAGGGCCTGCTGCTGCTGCTGTAGGCTGGACAGCTCCTGGTGCAGACCGGCTAGCAACTTTGGATGATGAAAAGAGTGGGAGAGTAAGGAGGGTTAGGATAAGGAGAAGAGAATATTGGGGTCCTAGTTGCTCAAATAACATGTAATTAAGGAAAGAATAGAATAAAGATCAGATTGTTGACATCTTCACAATGCTTCTTCCAAAGACCATGTTTTCTACAATGGTGGACAAGCTGCGCATACGAGACATCTATGCTCCAGCTTGAGAGGGAGTGTTAGCACATTTGCTATATATTTTTGTCTTATTATTTTTTCTCTTCAGTTTTATCCCACATATCTTAGATCTGCTTTTTCTCTTCCCTCTTGTCCTATAGAGGGTATTGTATTTGTCTTAAACACAGATTAAGGATAATTACTTCCTAGCATTCTTCAACCTCAACTTGACAATTTTTAAGGATGCAAACCGTCTCAGTGTGACAGACACACACACACTTACAGAGAGATGTATGTATGTACACAGATGTAACTAGGCAGCTGCATTATCAATAGTTGCCAAAAGTGGTATTATATGTATTAGATAGCACCTGAGTGGAAGCATTGTATTTTTCACTTGGGGATGGTTACACACAAATGGCAATCATAACAATAACATGGAAATCCAACACAGACGTAGTATAAAATTTCATTATCATATATGTTCTTACAAATAAATCTGTACACGATGAAGTTAATACATGATCCTAACACAAAATTGTAAAACATGAGGTAAGAAAGTATCAAGTAGTGGATCTTTTGTATACAAGGCATCGCACCAAGCAAACCCCTTGTGGCTTCTTAAACGCATGCTATCCTGAAGTTGCTCCTCACCTATGTACATCCTGTACATCGCCATGTGTAAATAGCAAATATATAAGAATAAATGCATTGAGCCTTTAAATGTTTTTTGAAATAATGCGCACTTTGAAACTTAAAGCAAACTTGATCTATCAGTAATTTTATGATTTAATTTCAATAAGTTCATTGGTGTACTTTAGGCGCCAATATAAATATCCTTTCTATGATCAGTATTCTATTTCTGGTCTACCTCTGTGCTTCGTACCAAATGTACCTTATGAATGGAAATATAGTGTCCCATGATCTGCAACTAAGAGCTCATAACATTGGCATTGCCATGCCCCATGGTTGGCAATACATGCCCCACCAAATCACATTGGGTCTTTGTGATTGAAGATATTTATACAATACATGATAACAATAATACATTCTCTTTAATGATCTTTGAAACAGTAAAATCCCCATTCAAGCGTATCTATGAGTTCCATTAATACATTTATATTGTATAGTTCATGATTCATTGATTCCCTTTTCAATAGTAGTGTAATTCCTCATAGTAGGATTTTATGAAATAGCATATAGCTTGTGCTCGTTTTACCTATTTTACCTGTTACCCCTCCCAATTACCCTGTGGGTAAGCAGGTAAGTGTAAGGGTAGTTAAAGGGTTTTGGGGAGCGGGCGATAATTCTATCCACTATCCGTGACCCTGACGCGGGAAAGGGTATGGGTAAACCTTTACCCTACCCTACCCATTTACACCCGTACCTAATTCCACTAGCTAGAGCGAGTGAGACTCAATAGCCCTCCATTTGCTTGGCTCTCCTGGTTATTATGTAGTGCCACATGAATTATCACTTATGTCAATTCTCTTGCTCCTGCTCTTGTTGTCTGCTTCACGTTTCTGCAGATTCTATCCTTCTTTCTGTACATTCAATGGGCTTTCTTAAGATTGAATATCTCTTTAACTAGATATTTAGTTTTTGATAATAGCATTTAACCCAAAAGATGATAATGACAACAAAAATAAAGATGTAAATGCTCGCTCTCGGAGAAAACCAGAATAGTACAATGAAAAGACAAGCACAGCCCATTTAACAGTTCGTAATGGATTTCTAGTGTCTTTAGTATTTAATCACATGTCCAAAAATTTACTACTTTACCCATGTACGCAGTATTTCATTACATAATTTCTTTTTTGTGATCAGTATTTATATGTAACTAAAATCATACCCCCTTCATGGATCCATTGGCAAAGAAACTCGATGATCAACAACCCCAACAAAAATTCAACTCTTTGTTATCAGACTTTCCCTCTCATGACATCAACTGCTCCACCTTGCAAAGGAACCCTCCCTCTTAGCCACATCACCCTCCAAGTCATCCTAAAAAACTCAAAAGAAGAATTAATTGTCTTCAACCTCTTAAAGAGGTCATCCTGGACCATCTTCTAAATATCTTTCACTAGACAAAACCAAGGATGCCCCCCCACTTCTCAGCCTCCATGCTACCCATTTTCTCTCTAACAAAGATGTCAGAACCCCAATGAAAGGAATCAAGACAGAACAACCCAGCACAACGGCCTCCTACATTTTTGGACCAGTGCCATTTACCCGACCCTGGAAACCCACAACAGTAGCCAGCCACCCAGTGTATTAAAAATCGTTCTAAGCGGCCGCTTAATACAGCCCTTAGTCGCTTAAATCAGCCCCTAAGCACCAATTTAGCGGATTGAAGAAAATCGGCCGCTTTTTGCTCGCATCACCCGCTTTTTTTAAAATAATGTTGTAAGCATGTAACATTAATTAAATTATATGATTCAAGTATTATTGACTATATAATATATTAAAATTGTATGCATTAAATGTTCTATGATAAAAGCCCTAATTTTAATTTAGAATGTATAATGTATGGAAACCATAATAATAAGGTACTGCTGTAATATATCCAACTAAATTATATGTAACTATTATTTAATTTAGAATGCATACTTTGATTAAATGTACATTTGTAACGGATAACTAATTGATGATATGCAAATGTAAAATTAAGTTTGTAAGGCATCTATGATAATTCTATTTTTGTACTGTTTAGCGATATAAACATGTGATGCAAAATTGTTGTTGTGTCATGTATATATACTTAATTGTATTATGGTTGTGTAGGGTGCTTTATCAATGACATGTATATTGTTTACTATATTATATAGCCATAATCATTGTTTTATAGTTGCATTATAATTTATAAACTATTTGGGTGTTTTATATTATTGTTTTAGAAGAACAATATGATGGGGAAATCTCCTTGTGTGTGTTTTTCTTATTGACAGAAGAACAACCCCCCGTTCTTATAAATAGGATAAGGGGGAAGCGTACAGACTCAACACAAACCGTAATGGGCCAACAATTGAGCCCATATAAACTAAACTCATACAAAAAAAACTCTCCCCCTCAATGTTTCAATAAAGCACTCAAACACTCAAATACTCTCTTTCAAGTAGATAATTTCAAAGTAGGTACGCAGACAGGCAGCAGGAGCTTCTTGATCCGCGTGAAGTGCCATCTGGAGTACAAGTAAACATCAACAGGTAGACATCACGGTCTTCATCTCAGTCGCTATCGTCATAAAGTAGACTAGAGAGTGTTGGGACAAAAGAAGCAGTAGTCAACGTGTATACAAAGGACGGACAAGAAAAGAGTCAACATGCAAAACTCGGACAAGCCAGAGAGTGTAGGCACACAGCATCAAAAAGTAGACGATGTAGCCGAATAGAAGACCAATGCGTGAATTAGCAAGCAGATAAAGGACTCTAAGATCCAATGTAGATAAAACTTCATCACCTAACAGAATTCTTCATCATCTTCTCTCATGATATAATTTCCATCATAGACGTCACAGCCCAGAGAGTGTTGTATCACAATAGCAGCAATGGTCGACGTGCACAGCACACAGACAAAGAGTCAGCGTGCAAAAAGAACATGGACAAGTAAAGAGTCAACATGCAAATAAGACGCGGACGACAGATAGTGCAAAAGCACAAAGCAACAACTAAAATGAGCTAATCATAGCACAAGTAGCAAGAGTGACATAACCGGATAGAATAATCAATCAACAAATACCACAAGTGAAGTAGATAACTTCATAGCAGTAGTCTAAGATGATGGATAAAATCTCAAACTCTTCATAAGATAAACATATCAATAATAGCAGCAGAAGGATCCACATAGCAGTAAAAGCAACACCACATAGCAGCAGCAAAAGTAGCATGAAGATCCATAGAGCAGCATAACTAAAATCTTCTTCATCTCTCCTCCATCTCATCTCTTCCCTCTACTCATCATTCTCTATTCTCCCCCTCACGCCAACCATGAAAAGAACAAAGAGAGTGGTTGGAGTGAAAACTCAAAAATAATAATAGAGGTAGTGTTTATGTAGCTAAGGATGTGCAGTGCAGGAGATAACTGACAACTCGAGTCAATATGCAACATGATTACATAGATCCAGGCATGGAACAGGACTTCGACTTCGAGCCGACTTCGACAGGTGTGGACACAGAAGTTTTGGAAATGTCGAGGAAATGTCGAGGATTTTTACAACCAAAGTTTCGACGCAACTTCGACAAAAATTAAGCAAAAAATAGCCATTTTGTGATGAAAATCGACAGATTTCATCAAATCTAGCTTAAAAACACAATATATGTTTACATATAGCCATCCATATAGGTTTACATATGTAGATAAATGCACGCTTACATACAGTCGTCTCCGAACTACAGAGTTCTTCCATATATAAAGTTTGTGACAATAAACAAACTACATAAAAATAGTGTAAATCTATGGTAGATTTAGCAGAGAGAGGATCGGTCTATTACTGTTAGCTTAGAACAGTAAAAGATAACATCAAAATCATCTTACCTCAAGCTCCAACACTTTTTCCACCTCACACAGCCAACTCCACAAAATCCCTGAAATATGTCGCCAACTTCGACGACTTCGATAAATGTCGAGGACATTGTGGAATTTTTGTATGGACTTGGGCCAACTTCGCCGACATATGGGGAAATGTCGACATATTTGACGAAATGTCGAGGATATTGTAGAATAAAGATGTTTGCATGCATTCGACGTCGCTGACCGTCGACATCGACATTATCGGCGAAATTTCGCCTAATGTCGACGACATTTAGATCTATGGATCCAGGTAGAAAAGTATGTGGATCTTAGTCGACCCGAGAAAAAAAAAGTTGGGCGGATCGCGGTATAAATTAAAACAAAAATTAGATCTGATAAAGGAATTGACTAATCAGTAGGCACAATATATATACAGGGGGTAGTACAGGCATTGAGAAGGTAGGCAATGTGTATGTAAGGCTGGAAAGGGTGGGGGTTGAGGAACAAAACAAATATAAAATAAAAGAAAGATAAGTATTGTTGATAAGAATAAAGATAGGGACTCAGCATACATAGAAGCATCCGCCATGTTATAGAAAATAATGTAGATGATGTAGCACGCCAAGATGTAGTAGCAGTAGCAGGGACATGTTGTGTTGACGAAGAGACACGCCACGTCACACATCGGAAGATGCAGCCAACATACTGAGTCAGATAGAAAGAGTCATTGTCGGCACGAAGTAGACGACATGCCATGTTGTTGAGGTGACACGTCATGTCAATAGACAGATCTCGGTACAGAACCAGGACAGATCGCAAGTGACACAGCGTGTTGTTTAGGCAACACATTGTGTCAAAGTGCAGAATTCACGATCCAAGTTGCGAACGAAACAGAACTTTGCCAACACATGTCAGCGGCGGGTAAACTCCTGACAATAACAAAGCAATGGATAAAACCCTCCGAATCTCCACCATAGCAATATCGGAATGATACATACCCAATATCAATTGAAAAAGGAGATCTTTTTCCATGATTTGATATTAGTCTCAATAGAGGTGGTCGAAAGGATGATGAAGGCGGGGTAGATCGACAGAAGTGTAGATGACAGCGGTGCAGATCGACAGTGTGCGGTGTGGATAAGGCGACAAATAGGATAGTAGTTGTAGTTGTGGTTCCAAAAGCTATATATAATGATAGTGGCATGGTGACCCATGTAGATCTAATAGCAGCAACTTCAGGATGAACTTTGATGAAGACGCTCCATGGAGACAGGTCTTGAAAGAAGCAGGGGTAGGAAATCCATGCGGGCAGCCAAGCAACACCTAGGGGTGGTGGCCGCACGCAAGTGGAGGCTTCTCTCCTTTGCGCTATCTCTCTCTCTCTCTCAGAGTTAGGGGCGGCGTAGGAAGGTCTGCTTTGATACCATGTAGAAAAACAATATATGATGGAGAAGTCCCCTTGTGTGTGTTTTTTCTTATTGATAGAAAGGCAGCCCCCCTTTCCTATAAATAGGATAAGGGGGAGGCAGACTCAGAACAAACCTTGATGGGCCAAGACACAATAGGGTCCATATACATATAGACAGAACATCTTAATTAACTAAATAACTAGGCTCTCTAATAGTTGTATAGAGTGTTTAGATATGTTTAAAAGTTCCAAAAAATATAGTATTTATATACATATGTATGTAAGTTTGCATAAAAAATTATACGAAATTAAAACCACTTTTTCAAAAATCGCCCACTTAAGCGCTTGCTTAGCACTTAAGCAGTTACAAGGTGTTGTCAACACACTTACTGCTTTACACTTTCTAAAAATTGCAACCACCATACAAAAATCAAGAGTTCTTGGATGATAGACCAATGGAGCAGCCTCACCACCCATAGAGTACAAACTCCTTGGCCAAGTAGCTGCAAGCATAAAAAAGACCATGTTGCTTCTAAACTCCTAACACCGCCGGTTAAGAAACGACCATCCTACCACCCCAATCCCCCTCTCCCTAACATTGAGACATCTACCTCTACATGCAAAACTGAAGGTACTCATATGACATCTTCCCTACACCAAGGAACCTTAATTTTCAATATCCCCCAACTAGGAAACAACTACCCCTCAACTACTTTTAGTAAATCCAACTCACAGAACTAAAGCACTTCAACCTTGAAAACCATCAACTTTGTATGCATAAGACATGTCCTTTGCCATGTGCATACCAAACACCAGTAACAAAATGCTTCGAATTTTAAGTAAATTAATAGCTCAGTTGGCAGATGACCCTAGTAGTTTCTTTAGAAATGTAATGATGCCATCATCATCATCTTCAGATTTTGTCTTCGATCTTTGGGGTTTGCCATCCAAAAAGGATTGGCGACCCAATTTGTAGCTCGTGCCTCTGTGAAGGCATTTCTTTAAATTTTAAATCTGACATTGTTATTGCTCACACCGTTATCATTTTATGTATAATTCATGAATTTAACATGCGATGATATGTCCAAATTTTGCAAGAAACCTGTACGATTTCCGAGTTCCACAAATTATTCATATATTTACAAGTTATCCTGGAATATTACGAAATGTTCCCGAATTTCACAATTTTTTTGTGTATGAAATAAGAACAAGTTATATCGTTTGACATTGGGGAATAGAGAATCTTTAAGTGATTCATGTGTGTTGATATATATAATTATATATCAATGTGTTTATCATGTGAACAAATGTATGTATGTATGTATGTATGTATGTATGTATGTATGTATGTATGGGATTAAGAGAGAGATTTCTCCCCCCTCCCACGCCCGGGAGGGTGGTAAATCAAGGTGACAACTGGGATTCAAACCCAGGTCCCTTTGTTAGGGGACACCGTGGTTGACCACTTGAGCCACTCCTTGTGTGTGTGTGTGTGTGTGCGTGTACGCGTGCGTGCGTGCGTGCGTGCGTGCGGGCATGCTTGCAAGCATGCATGTATGGGATTAAGAGAGAACGATTCCCCCCTCTCCCACGCCTGTGGCGGAGGTCGAACGCCCGGGAGGGTGATAAATCAAGGCGGCAACTAGGATTCGAACCCGGGTCCCTTCGTGAGGAGACATCGTGCTTGACCACTTGAACCACTCCTTGTCGGCCAATCCAACTAGACATTTCACTTTATGTATGTATGTATGTATGTATATGTATGTATGGGTCGATGATGGGCACACGTGTCCTCTTAGTGGGATGTTTTTCTAGGATGGATCTTGTGTGGTCATAGTCACAAATTCTGGATTCAGATCCATTCAGCAAGGTGGAAATATTTGGCATCCGGGAGTTATGCGAAAAAGTCAGTTAAAATTTGACAAAGATCTAGTAAAAATCGATCAAATATAAAGGAAAATTTTGGATCAAATTCAGACAACATAATATGTTTGTGTATACATGCATACAAATAGACTGAATAGTGCATACATACATACATACATACATACATCATCTAAGCCTCAATCCCAATCATGTTGGTGTCAGTTTAGATGCATAAATATGTATGTATGACCAACAGTCAATAGCCCAACTGGTCAGGTCCAGTGGCGCCTCACGAAGTGTCCCAGGTTCGAATCCCAACGGGTAACTCAGCTGATTTACCCATCTTGAGAGCATCTTGGCTACGGTTGCCGGGTCAGAGAGAGGGTGAAGGAACCTTCTCTTAGATTCGATAAATATGTATGTACATATGCACAATTAAGTCTATATGTATGTATTTATACACACATTGTGTTGTCTAAATTTTATCCAAATTTTTTCCTATATATTTGATCGAATGTTTACTGGATCTTTGTCAAAATTTAACTCACTTTCCCACAACTCCCGAATACCAAATTTCCACCTCGCTGAATGGATCTCAAAATATTGAATTGAAAAAAATAAGTATTGAAAAAATAAAGAAAAATTTCAACCAAAATTTGTGATTATGAGCACACACAAGATCCATCCTAGAAAAACATCCCACTAAGAGGACACGTCTGTCCATCATTGACCTCCATCGAAATCTTGTCAATGATACTCTCCTCCATTGCTTCCCTTAGGACGAAGCAACAAAAATGGTCCCTATCTCTAAATTCCCCTCCTTGTTCTATTTGAAACCATTGCACAACTTTGTCATGGTTCGTGAAGCCCAAATGAAAGATATTTGCCTTGTATATACAAAAACCACAATTCCTTAGCCAATCCATGTTTTTCATTCATTAGTTTTGCTCAACCCACACACTAATATTGAACCACCCAATAGGCCACTAGCACCACTACACCACCACCTGGGAATCCCACAGAATACGATGCAACGACCGACCGTTAGCAGTGCGCTCATCATCTAATCATTAGCATATGATGCTTCAAGTGGTATGCCTTCCATAGCTGGAAACAGTCAATAGGTGTTATTGATAGAACGAGCACCATGTTATAAGTACCACCTTTCCTTCAATGATAGATATCATTGTCTGCAGAGTCTACATGATCATCTTCCCTCCTTACCCTAGCAAGACCAGGTACAATTGGAAGGACCGTCTTCTTAACATGGCAACGTCATTGTGTCATGCCTCATTCCATTCCATCCATCTCGGATGGTATCAACAGGATTCGAAGTCAAAAATTTGACTGCAGCTCTTACCCTCATTGTTCATGGCAAACTTTGAGGCAGTTGTTGCAATATGCAGGAGCTCCTAAATTGACAGGCTTAGATCATCGAATCCCATAGGACTTAGTATGAGCTTTTCAACAAGGAAATTCAAAAGCTGAACATCAAGCTCGATGGTAGGGATCGTGGCTAGTATCGTGTCGCGATGCCAGACGGTACGGTCATTATTCTATGTCCCGCGACAACAACCGACCTCCCTACAGGAACATGTAATATTCTAGTTTCCCTCCAATAGATCAACGAGGCCTAGCCTGTTGATCCTGAAGTGTAACCATCACTTCGACTACGGGAACTTGATAGACCACACGGCAAAGATGAAACTAATTGCCCTCCACCTCAATGACCCAGCACTAGAGAGGTTTACCTCGTACCGAAAGACAATCCATAAACCAACATGGGAGCACTTCTATGAGGACCTCAACATCTGATTCGGGAAAGCCTCTGCTAACAAGCAGACAGGTTCAGTTGAAGAATTCCAAATCGACTTTGAGAAACTCGTCAATAGTTTCCAGGGGGCACGACGCCCAGCTCTCTACGTACTTCTTCAGCGGCCTCAATGAAAAGATATGCAATCGTTTGAGATTCCGAGCATCAAACCCCCTATGGACAGGCACCCATTGCTCGGAGGGCTAAAAGGCTGGGGGACTTGATTAAGACGTCCAAGCCCACTTGCCATGAGGTGGACATTGTTTGTTGTCTAACCCCAGCTACACACCAATAGAGCAATAACACATGTCCATCTCTTATGGTGTGAGGAGGCGATTGGACGTTGACCCCAGGTGCTTTGCTTCAAATGCCTAGAGAAAAATACCCTTGCCACAAGTATACCAACCCCATTCTCTTCCTCCTAGACACTGAGGAAAAACAACCCCCATTCCCTTAATCTACAATCATGTATACATACCAGTCATCCACAACATCATCAGCCAATGTAAACCATTTGCAACTCCTCACTAGACACGCCAACAATTTCAATTATGGCACTGACGAGATCCACATGGAACTGTACAATCAAATTGTGGGGTACAATTGCGGGGTGTTTCTTACTAATATTCTAGACTCTAACAGCTTCAGGAACTTCATAGACCCTAAGGTCCTCCCTCTAAACACCCTCCCTCTGATGATGTTTAGATTTACAGCAAGTGTAGGTCCTTGCACCTCCGTCACCTACGATTGTATTGCAAATCTTGCACTCCTAGTTGCATGCCAGCCCACGGAAATACCAAATTGTAGTACCTCAAATCGCATATCTTAGCCACACTGTCTCAATGGAAAGCACACATGTGAAACCCCACAAGTCGTCGGCGGTGCAACAGTGGCCTATGCCAACAATGCCGAAATTTATCTGAGGCTTTCTAGGACTTGTGGGTTATGAAGGACTTGTGGGATATTATCGCAAGTTTCCTCAGAGGATGCATGTAGTTGTCAACACCGCTCACCGCCTTAGTCAAGAAGGAAGCCTTCACTTGGAGCTTCACAACCACAAAGGTGTTTGTAGCGACCAAGAAGATGCTCCTCCTACCGCCTGTGTTGGCGCTCTTGAACTATGTCTACCCCTTTGTCATTGAATGTGACGCCTCCAAACACAAAATTGGAGCAGTCCTTATGCAAGACGGACGCCCCCATCACCTTTTGCAACGCCATGTTGTCCCCAACACATGTGGCAAACTCCAACAATGAAAAAGAACTCATTTCCCGCACATCAGCAGTGGATAAGTGGCAGCATTACTTAGTTGGTGCATAGTTTACAATCTGAACAAACACCACAACTTAAAATTCCTACTAGAACAATAGATTCAAACCCCATCGCAGAATGTTGGTTTGAGGTTGACACACCTTATCTAGCCATGAGAACACATAGTTGCTACCTATTATCGCCATCCGATATTAGATATTCTCTAAGAGGAAGCCTCATTACCTGATCTCCACAAGCTACACCAATCTGAAGGCTAGCCACCTTAACCTAGCCCACTACAAGATCGAGCATGGAGCGCTATTCTCTAATGGTAATTTACATCATCATCAATTTTGTCCATTCTACCCAGCATTCTTCATGCACATTACAGTCTAACTGGTGGGCATGTCGGGTATGATAACACCTACCAAAGCATCCGCTAGGACATTACTGGGCAGGAGTGCACAGTGGAATTTTGCACCTTCATCGGGAACTACGACATCTATCGACGCCACAAAATCAACAACATGGCATTAGGGGGACTTCTCTAGCCACTCCCCATTTTCGGTAGGTATGGGAGGAGCTCTGCATGGACGTTCTCGATGGCCTCCCTCCAGTGAAAGGTATTTTGGTTAACTTTGTGCCTTTGGATCGCCTGTCAAAGTACGCCCATTTCTTCACACTCCGACATTCCTACGGAGCAGGTTTTATGACTGAATTGTTCATCGCAACATCATCAAGCTTCAGAACGTGCCTAAGTCAATCGTGTAATAGGAACATGGCATGTCAATCAGGGTTCTTCAAGGAACTCTTCAAAAGGCTAGATACCATGCTCATCTATTTTGCAACTTGCAACCCTCAAACCGACAACCAAAAAAGTTCATTCATAGGGGACTGGAAACTTATCTTTGCAGTTATTGCTATGACTTCCCTAAGGAGTAGTCGTGGTGGCTACTATAGACACAATACCACTATAACACAAATTAGCACTCATCTACGAAGTTCTCTCGACTCAATGTTGTTACAGTCGCCAACCTCCCATCTCTTATTTCGTATGTCAAAGGCAACTCCACTTTGTAGGTTGTTGATGACCTGCTTCTAGCTCACACAGTCCAACTGACTCGATTGAAGGAGTACCTCCATTGTTCCCAACACATAATGAAACACCAGGCACAACGGAAATGCTCCTAGTGTAGCTTCATGATAGGTGATTGGGTTTATCTCTGACTCAACCTCACCGTCAAACCTGAATGGCTAGATGCACCTATATGCTCTGAGGTACTCTGAGTCATTTCGTATCACAGAAAATGAAAATTGTCACCTACCACCTATAGCTACCCTTGCACTTCAAAAATACATCCAATCTTCCATGTCATTTTGCTCAAGAAGCACATTGGGGAAGCTCTGACAGGCCCAGCTGCAAAACTGTCGGAGTACTGGCTACAGACACCACCAGTGAGCTGCTTCCCTGATAGCTTGTTCAGCTTTGCATGGCTATGAACAAAAATCATGCTATAGCTGAGGTCCTCATCTCCTAGGTGAACCTTGCAGAGACTGGAGCCTTGAGGATGCACTACGAAAAAGGTTTTCTGCCTCTATCCTACTTGTACAGACCTCACCAATATGGTTGTGTCACACCGAGAGGAGGTTAATACACGCACCACCCAATTGGTCACATGCGTGGTTCTGCCACTACCCCACCACCTGGATATCCACGGAATCAACCACAGTTAGAGACTATTAAAAGCACACTCATTCTCTAATCATTAGCATAGGATGCCTCGGTTCGCTACGCCCTTTGTAGATGGCTACATCCAGTATGTGTTACCAATACAACAAGCACCATGTTATAAATACCACCATTCCATTAATGATGGGTTTAATTGTTTGAAGAGTCCACACGATCATCTTCCTTCCTAGTTGCAGACAGACTTAATCCAAATGGGAGAACCATCTTCCCAACAGGGTGTCGTCGGCATCCATATCAGTTGGTATCACCCAACCCCCAATATTTTAAGTTCCCACAATGAAACTAACCTTCAAAGGAGTGGGACCAAGCCCAGTTTCATGCCCGCCCAAGTTCTTAAGTCTAGTTGACCAGCTCCCTAGTACCCCCCATGCTAAACCATCCAAAACGCATTCAACATCGCTAAAGGACAAATGATAAGAAAGCTCCAATTGAGAAAGCTTATTACTACACTCCGTTACCTCGTGATTGAACTCATGAGATATGGCATTTATGACATCTCCATGGGGCATAATATACTCTGAGCTTGGTGTTCTAGACAATCAACTCCATGGGGACAAAGATTGCTTTCGTAGTAAAAGGTAGGACACTCAACAATCAACTAATGATGTCTCATACCATGTCCGCTCCGAGAGATCCTTCTTTAAAAAAAGTCATCATCCTTGTTTGCATCATCAACGCAAAGTTCAAGGCATGGCCACACAAATCTCTACCCATCATGCATAGAGTGGAGGGAGATGAGAAAACCCTAACTCAAGACGATGCAGCTTCTCTCAACTCTTCAAGAGACCTGTGTATTCCTCGGATAACTTTTGTAGATTAACCATGTTATTATTAGCTTAATGAATGAATCCAATTCTACCAACTTTCAGAATATTCAAACAATCCTCATTGTTTTCTCAGCACATCCAAGCTTGCAAGGATTCAAGTCTTAACTCATGCAACACAAACTTGACATCCACATAAGTGAGCCTACTATGCTAGCTATGAGTCTTACCCCATTTAACAGTAAACATGAAAATTGTCTGTTTATACCTCGTTGCAATCTAATTAAACAAACAGTGATGCATATAAGCAACAAACAGTTTGATATATGTGCAAACAAATTGAAGAAGAAAAATTACAGATACATACCTGACTAACAGAAGGCACTAAGTTCGGCTTGTCATAGATGCTTCACCAGAAATTAAGGATTAAATAAACTGGATCCACCAATATTGACAGAAATCAATGTAGTGAGACTAGTGATGGCAGCAAGCCATAACAGAACTGGATCTGAAAGATCATTAATCAGTCTTTATCATATTCACAGAAAATAATACATCTCAAAAACGAAATAATATAGTCGCAATGACTGTTATAAAATTACCTCCAGATCTTGAATCATCAGATATGTCTTCAGTACTCTCAGCACTTGATGTAAGTGTCACAGGAGTTGAAGGTTGCGAGCTGGCAGAAGTTTCAGATACTCTGGTTGATCTTGCTGCAGAATCCACTATCCCACGGAATTCTTCACTTACAATTAAAGCTGTTAATACATCCATAAAAGATTCACTTCCCTTTTTAACAGTGTAATCCATCACAATTTGTTCATATACACCACTTATTTCATCAGATTCAAACATTTCATCATCGGAAGTATCCCTATCAGTAAAATCTGTTTTTGTTGTGTCTTCCTCTTCATCTTCAACATATGCTTTATATGTCAGCCGGACTAATATTTCACCAGCAAATCCTCTATTAAGAGGTGTCCAACTACCTCGAAGGGAAACAATTTTATCTGTAGGTACAGTATCTTGCAGAGATCCCAATTCGACCTGAAATATAAGTTCAAACATAAATCATAACCTTTATATATATATATATATATATATATATATATATATATATATATATATATATATATGCAGCTCAGATGCATTACTCAAACAGAACAAATATACTCAAAAATTCAAAATCATAGAATGGAAATGGAATCTAACAAGGTTAAAGATGTCACATAAAAAGAAAGAATGACAGTCATGAAGCTTAGACAAACCAAAAGGCCAGTCTGCAGAGAACTTCAGTATGGATTTTGCATTTCGCAGTTTTACCTCAGCAGAGCCAATTGTGATATCAGTGAAACCAATGGAGTCCTTCACTTGAACAGTTAACTTCTGCTTTCTAGGATTTGTTACAAACATGTGAAAATCCTGTCCATAGAAAATCAGATCCATGTGACGAAACAATATAGGAGCAACTTCATCGAAGGAGATAACACACTACATTCTTACCTGATTCCAAATTGGCTCGCCCGGTGGCCCGATGACAGTGGTCTGGCTATTCTTTTTACTTCGTATGACCTGGTTTCCCAAGCTTAGTATGACATATGGATCAGTTTTTGCTGCAAAAACGCATATAATAAGCAGTGTAGAGAGAAAATTCAAATAGAGATCTTTAATAAGGGATGCAATATCCTACACTTAGTTGTGATTTCCTAGTGAAAATGAGCATATTCTTTACAGAGAGTTGTATAGAATGAGGAGAAGAGCAAAAGAATGTACCAAAGAAGAAGTATACAAGTCTCCTAGCATCTACTAAGGTGACGGATAATTCTCCAACAAAATCTCTGTTTCCTTCTTGTACAGTATCAGTTGTAAAATCATCAGGAACAGGACCAAGTGCTTTTCCTTTTTGAAAGTCCAACACAATTTTCTTTGGACGAACAAAGAGTCGAGGTAAATCTTCAGTCAGGAGCTTCAGAAGGAACCTAATAAAAAATGTATAAAATAAGCATCAGATACAGTCAGTATGTATGTTTAAAAGAAGATATGGATACACAATAAAATTACGGATCCAGTTGGCAAACCTAGGTGAAATAGTTCTAGAGTATTAAATTAGTATATTTTATTTGGTTGCAGCCTATGTGGGGGCCAGTGCTAAAAGGCTGTTAGTCATAAGCAAGGTTTTAAAGTGCGTGAGGCGCATCGAGGCGTTTTCGGCTCAGCGAGGCAAGGCGTAAGCCTCAGATTGTACCGAGGCGTACATATAAATATATAAAAATATATATAAATATATCCACATATAATATATATATAAATAATATACATATATGTAAAAACATACATATACATATACATAATCCTATATATATATATATATATATATATATATATATATATATATATATATATATATATATATATATATATATATATATATATATATATATATATATATATGTACATATACATATATAATCCCATATATTCATATATGAATACATATATGTACGTGTATATAGTCATATATACAGATTTACATATGCATACATGTATATACTATATAGACAGATTTCTATTTTATACTATACAGATTGGCATATATATAACAGATATATATAAATATACTATTACTATATAGACAGATTTCTGTTGCATATATAACTATACAGATTTACATATCTCTGAAACAGAAATATATATATGTATAGATAGATATACTATTACAAATACACATGTATATATAGATACATATCTAGACATATAAATATAGTTATAATTATACACAGATGCATATATATACACATACACAAGAGAATGTGTCCATACATGCAGCATATAATGATAAAAGTAGTAAAATATCCATAGTTGTTAACAAACAAACATACACATATATAGATATGCACATACATATATCTATATACATACAATTTTGGGATAATTTAGCCTTTATTAAGTCCAAAATAGGATAATACAGCCTTTTTTTAGAGACAGTCTGAGGCTTACGCCTCACAAACGCCTCAACGCCTCGCAGAAACTGAGGCGCACACCTCTCACTGGCAGACTGAGGCTTAACCCTCGAGGCGTACCGGAGGCTGCCTCGCCTCGAGGCGCGTTTTTTAAAACCATGGTCATAAGACCCATAACACCTATAAATTCCATGCATTGAGATCATCCGTGTAGGAGTCTTGAACATATCCCCTCTCCTATATGCAACTACTTTGTGGTTTTTCATTGCTTATAAGTTATAAGTTACTGCTGCTGAACTATAAGTACACCTAATTGTAATATTTTGGGAATGTTTTCACCAATCCAGCTGCCATGCCAGCTTCATACCAGAAGAACAGTTTACACCATTTGCAACAGGAAATGGCTAGAACTGGTCCTAAGGTTGTAGTATCAACTTATCATGATGACAGACCTCTCTTTCAACTGCCATGCCACTTTTATATGCTTTTAGATCTATCATTTTGCTTTCTGTCTTTACACCCCCTTGTTCTTCCCTTTACAAAATTATTAAAGATTCAAAAAACCTTTGTAACACTGAAAAGGATTAAAACTGAAAGTAACACAGATGTATGTTTCTTCTTTCATCTTAAACACTGCAAGAAGGGGGTCTCTACGACAGCAGATTGCTTAAAGAAAAAAATTTATGGTGAAACTTAGCCTACTAGTAAAAGATGACAATAATAATGAAGTTCAGAAGCAGATTACGTCCAAGGATCCCCTTACATTGAAAGAACAGGAATGCCTGCCCATAGAATGGCCCAGCCGGTTTCCAGCCACATGCATAAGACAAAAAAAAAAATCCATGTCAGAATGCTACGTTGGTGAGTTCTGGATTATAAGGAGAGAATATTGTTTCCATTATAACACAAAGAAGCATCCAAAAGATGCCTCATATAGAACCTTGAAATTATTGTATTCTATATGACAGAGTTAAGACAATATATAACAATAAAATGACAAACTTTTGGACGATAATGAAGGTAAAAACATACTTGCAAAATATATTTGCCAAATTTAAAAAATAACTGTGAGCAGATGGGGTTTTGCATTTTTTTTTCATGTGCAAAAGTATTACAGAGGTCTCTATATGTAAAAAGAGACTAGTGGTGTAGTATACCACGGGTACAAAATAAGAAACAACTTAAGTTCCACATAACACGGATGCAAGCCCATTAACTCTAGATAACTCCAATACCTTCCGTCAAGCTAGAGCGCACACATTTTGTAGACCCAGCCTACAACTCATGTACAGGAGAGGGATAGAGTCAAAGGTTTGGTAAGGATATCAACAGCCTGTTGTCCGGTGTGCATATGGGAAATGGCGTTCTGTTTGGACAACCAGATTTCTGACGAAGTGGCAGTTCGCCTCAATATGCTCGGTGTGTTCATGAGAAATAGGATTGCTGGCTATATGAATGTGCGGAAAACAAAATAGAAGGCTAATGAGATGCTTCTTATATATAGATGGTAAACTCCCCTCCTATATATAGGAGAGAAGGCGAGTACAAGGAAGCGGAATTTAACCCTAATGGAACCACACAATTAGGTCCATATAACATAACAAACTAAATAATAATAACTCTAACATTTGCTTGATTCTCACACTTTAATGTAGATATAGAAAAAACCCATGTTGAGTTAGGATAGAAGGAACCTATTGAATATTGCAGCAAGTGTGCGCTAGTGCACAATATTTTGCCTTTGTGCTTGATATGGCAACCACGGCCTGTCTCTTGCTCAGCCATGAACAGAGATGATCTCCTAGAAAGAGGCAGAATTATGATGTTGATCTTTTGTCATTAGGAACACCAGCTCAATCAGCATTAGCATAACCAGTGAGGATAGGCTGTCTGAGGCCTTTCACAAAGGAGCGCACTACCAGATGCTCCTTTTAGATATCACATAATTTTTTGTACAGCATGCCAATGCGTCTTCTGGGGAGCACTCATGAACTGACTAATGATTCCAGCGGCGAAGGAGATGTAGGGTCCTGTATTTTGAAATAAATCCGTTTACCGATAATCCTTTTGTACTGCACCAGATCACTGTAGTCCTCTGCACTTTATCCAAAAGTTTGGCACGATACTCCATAGGCTTAGAAGTAGGGTTGGTGAAAAGTCATCCTTTTTCTTGGAAAAGATCTAGGACAAACTTTTACTAAGATACACTAACACCAATTTGTGAGCCAGGAACTTCAATACCTGGAAATATCACAGCGATCCAAGGTCCTTATTATAGAGTGTGCTTGTAGAGATCGTTTCAACTCAGAAATGTCTTGAACACCAATGCCCATTATGACAATGTCCATCACATAGACACACACACTGCAAGAGCTACCAAACCCTTCTATGTATGGGAGTACAACAATGAATAATCACTGGTCCATTGATGAAAATGAGGTTGCTCCAAGATAGTATTGGGCTTGTTGCACTATGTTTGTGGTGATTAATTTAAGACAGACACACACACTGCAAGAGCTACCAAACCCTTCTATGTATGGGGGTACAACGATGAATGATCACTGGTCCATTGATGAAAATGAGGTTGCTCCAAAACAGTATCGGGCTTGGTGCATTATCTTTTTGGTGATTTATTTAAGACCATAAATAGTTTCCTTTAGTTTGCAGACCTCCCAACAACACTCCCCCTGACCGGCCTAGCCTAGAGGTGGCTCCGTATAACTTTCTTTAAGAAGATAGCAGTGAAGGAATGTGTTTTTGACATCTAACTGGAACAAGAGCCAGTCAAAAGAGGTAGCAAGACAGATTCAGGTTCTCAAAGAGCCTATCCAAGTGACAGGAAAGGTCTCAAAGAAAACCAGCGTAGAGGTTTGGGTGTAGCCTTTTGCAACTAAGTGGGTTTCTGTGCGCTCAACAGAGCTATCGAACCGATGCTTGATAGTGAAAACTCAAAAGAACAATTAACTATATTGGTCTCGGAGGAGGATCAACACGCTCCCAACTGCCAAGTATGGTTGTGTTGAAGTGCAACCATTTCCTCGTCCATTGTCTTTTTCCAACTAGGAGGCGGAAGGGCTTGGCATAAGTTTTGATTATGTTAATTTTGTTGTAGATAAACTAAATAACTCCAACATTTGTGTTGCAAACATAACTTTGGCAACTTCATTAGGAAAAGTATCTACAAGACCCCTAATATTAGAAATGCATCAAAAGAGTATAGAAATCATAGTCCACAATATGCCATAGGAACAACATAAGATAAAAGCCAAATGGGTTAGAAAAGGCCCATTACTACTAAGAACTCTAACAGTCCCTCTCAAGTTGGAGTGTAAACGTGTATACCTCGCTTGCTACTCAAATCTCAAATGAGATCTAACAGGTGGAGTCTTAGTGAGGATGTATGCTATATGATCTCATGTTCGGACACCAAGAATGAAAATCTTCTTTGAATGACTAGATCTTTAACAAAGTGAAATTTAATTTCAATATGTTGGCCCTCTCATGGAAAGGAAGAGTGCTCGCAATGTGAATTGCCGCTTGAATAGCACACATTAAAGTGATTAAGGAAGTTGTTGAAAGATCCAACTCACTCGATACGGATTGCACCCATTGCAAATCACAAAAGGCATCAGAAATAGCTCGATTCTCTACCTTAGTGTTAGATCAAGCAACCACAGACCAAATTTTACTTCACAAAGATGTCTACCAAAGAAAATGCAACTGGACCAACCATCTATACATCACAACAACAACAGCATTAATGAGCCAAACAAACAGGAGCCCAGGAGCCCAATCTGCATAGGAGATTTGCGGTACAGGAGTTTTTTTCCTGATGTTCCCTTTAAGTTAAACAAAACCCTTTGGAAAGCATTCTAGAATGATTCCTTTAGAGCAGTCATAGGCTGACGAACTACATCGACTACAAAGGAGACATCTGGTCAAGTAATTGTTGAATTTATAATTTTCCCATTCATTTTTGAGTAATTTTCCAAGATCAATTAACGTTTACCCCCTGAAATATCATTATAGCTAAAAGCACACAACAATAACAGCAATGGAAGGTGAAGAAGATCCAAAATAAATATCTAAAGTGGCTTTAGGCATTAAATGTGTCCATTTATATAAGCATTTATTGGCATTTGAATCAGCTACATACTTAATTAACAATTTACTCAGCAAGTCAACACATTGTCAACCATCCTAACCCTTTTGAGGTAGCCAAATGAGAATTATGTGTTAGGGATATCTTGGAAAGGGAGTGAATGTTGGGCTGTGAAGAAACAAGATCTCAACAAGATGAACGTGGCCGAAATGCGTATGTTGAGATGGATGTGTGGGAAGACAAGAAAAGATCGCTTGAGAAATGACTATATCAGGAATAAAGTGGGGGTGGCGAGCGTTGCGCAAGGGTCAACTCAGATGGTATGGACATGTGCAACGCAGACCGACTAATGCGCCTATACGAAGTAATGCTATTGAGTCAAACACAATTAATAGAAGAAGAGGAAGGAATCTCTACATCTCGACCAGAATATGACCATGATAGAGCGGAATGGAAACGAAGGATCCATGTAGCCGACCCCAACATAGTAGGGACTGAGGCTTAGATGATGATGATGATGATGATAATGAGGGATCCATGTAGCCGACCCCACCATAGTTGGGACTGAGGCTTAGATGGTGATGAGGGATATCTTGCAAAGGATCAATTCACTGATGTTCACCCAAAAAGTCCCAAAGCCCTAATGCTAACATTTATGGGTCACAGAACTTTGATATCCCAATCCATGTGAGGCTGATTCAACTTCAACCAAGTCAAGTTTTGTTCTATCATTCTTTGTTTTTTCAAAAACCCTTTAACTACGTTCTTGGGAAATACTGGTTATGCTGAGTGCCATGAAGAGAGAAATGATAAACAAAATGTGTGAACACTTACCCATTAGGTTGAAGAGTCGGAATGGCGACAGGACAAACTTGATCTTGGGGAGTGAAACAAAGGCCCAGGATAATGCTCCCACCCATGGTTCAGAGGGTATGAGCCTCAGTTTAACCCAGAGCTCGCCATCGATATCAAAGTCACGAATGCCAACAGGAACTACGACGGGGATGATACCGAATTTCAGCTTCAGAGACAAGAGCATCCGGGCATCGCCAGTGTAGCGTAAGCCTATCTGATACCTAAAAGTGACAGAAAAGAGAAGAACAGGTAAGGCAGCAGGATTAAAGAAGAAGGAAATACAGAAAGGAATTGATGGTGTAACCTAATTAATCAGTGGAATGGAAATGACGCACTCTTGATGATCAATTCAAAAAAAACGCCCATATGGAAACAGTAATAGTCTGGGACATAATGTTCAAGCACAGTCTTACTAGAGTTCAATATTGGCTGTATCGATAAAATGGATGCTTACTGCAAATCATTGGCCCTGCGGGAGGTCCTCCTTTCAACGTTCCTGACGGACAGTGGAGCTTCTCCAAGGTCAAACTGCTTGATCTCCACCCTCTCCACATAATCAGGTTTCTTGAGATCATCAACGACGGGTTGCAGCAGTCCAATGAGCCAATTCTCGAGCCCCTCCCTGTATACCTTCCACAGCTTGGCCACAACCATGTTGACCCACTCGACTGACTCCTTCCTCTGCAAGTCCTTCTCCAAAAACAGGGAGAAGCTGGTCGGCACCTGTGGCCATATCCCCGCCCGCGCCTCAGCCACCGCCTGGCTCCTTTTCCTCGCCGTCCAGAGCTTGTCGAAGAGGACACCAAACGCGAAGAAGAAAACAAAGAGTGCGGCTATGACATTGCGGTTGAGGGGCGGGGTGGGGATGGGGTGCATGGGTCCCAGCTGCGTCCGGAGTTTGTCCACCATGGGATCCTCCTGGAAAGTAGTGAAGCGCGATCTTGTTGGCAGCTTAATGCCTTGCTTTCTTTCCTGCGACTTCGGAGTTGTGCGGATGTAGGAATCATCGTCCCATCGTTCAGGCTGTCCGGCTTCTTGTAGTTCTTCATCTCCCTGCTCTTCTTCTTCGTCGTCGTCAAACGTCTGGTATCCTTGGAATTGGTTAGAGAGGTTGTTAACGACAAGGAGCTGATGCCCGCGTCGCTTGTCCGTCTCTAGCTTGAATCCAAATCTGGGCCTTCCGTCCGCAGCTTGGACGGCAGAAACGACGAACATGCAAGGCCTTCCTCGCCGCAGCCCCCTGCCCTTTCTGCCATTGGTCAGGCAGCGCCGCCGCGCCCTTAATGTAGGGCTGAGAAGGCGGAACCTGGGAGCGGTTGTGGCATTGGCGGATCCGCAGGGACAAGCGAGGGAGGGAAGCGAGGACGATGAGCAGGGGGACGAGACTCGGAAGAATGATTGTGAGTCCGGGAGCCCGGTCATGGATGGAGCAACACAGAGGAAGACGGGCTGAGGCAGCGGTGGCCCCTTCTTTCAGGGAGAAGTGTACTAATAACGACGTGCTGAGACACCACGGCGGCGAGCATAGACGGACATGGACAGTCTCGCCGCCAAAACGACGCTACTTAGCAAGGTAAAAAGGCAGCTGAGAGCTAGGGTAAGGGTGGATAAACGGCTTGCCGACAGGCCGCCCACTCGGCCTGCAGGCCTGCTTGCGGAACCAAATTGGGAATCTTGGGCAAGTACTATGCCGGTTTATTTCACAGCCAGTCGAGCACCAAACTTTCAACAGCAGCTTGGTTTGTCTATTGCTGGAGAAGAAACCATACGCGTCGACCTCGGTGTGTGCCGTCAGAAACGGCGAAGCGAGAGGCGCTGCACGACACAATCTAGAAGACTAGAAACGATCGAGCGAGGCGCGGAAAGCAGGAAAGGCCAGGCGAAGCGCGACAGGGCGCCCTTGAAATTTTATCGTGGCCGAGGTCGGTGACTACGATGGTCGGTGGCGTGGTCGGCGGCGAAGATGGCCGGCGTAGAATTTCCGGTTGGAAGAGGTGAGAGTAAGACGGATGTCCACGCACAGGCACAGCCGCTAGCCGTCCTCTTTTTTCTTCGATTTCCATTTTTTCTCTTTTTTAACCCTTTTTATTTGCTAATAGTGTCCATTTTTTTGTTTTCATTTCTTGACGAAACAAAAACATTTGTTCTGTTGATTTGATTCCCTGGAGCTTGGGGAGTATCGGATTAGGTAGTTGGCGATTGCGGCAGCAGTGGACTGGAGAGCGGTGGGCCGTAGACGGACACGAGACCAAACGGTTCGGGCTGTGCTGACAAATTGTTTAAGACCATGAAACTACTCCGGCCCGAGAACCGTTCAAATTTCCACTTGCGCAACTGGATGACGCGTGGCAGTGTAAACTCCGTCTTCATTTGTGAAGCGTGTGATTGAACGAACTCCGCCGCCGGTAGGTGGATGCTGAGCGAGGATGGACGGCTCCTCGTCCTCGCTCGTCACTGTCATTCTATGTACAAGGAAGTGGAGGGAGTTGAGCGACTTTTTCAATATAAGCAAAAAAAAGGTAAGGAAATAAGGCTAAGTTTTTGAGAAGTTTATAGCAAAACCTCTCATGAAATTCTTGGGTTAGCTACCAAGATACCTAGAATTATTAGGAGCGAGGATTATAGAAGCTTAGCCACGACCTCAAACAAGTTATTTTCGTCAGAAATCAAATATGAGGAAAAGGGTGATTTGGAATCGAAAAACTCAGAAAATCAGAAAGAAATGACTTTTGTGTGGATAAGGAAGGTAAGGCTTACAAGAATCTGAACTCGACGCACTCATTTACGAATCATAAAAGGGTCAAAAAAGGGTACACTGGTCCGTCTATCAAAATAGTATTGCGGAAGTTTCATATAAAATGACGGTGTGTGAATCATGAGGAAGAAGATGATTTGCACTTTAGGAAGTCTTTCACATGTGAGCTGATCGGTTCGTTTGTCAAATCGGTTGGTTCACATGTGAGTCGGTCGGTTCGTTTGCTGAACCGGTCGTTTTGCCATGTTTCCCAATCTCATATGAATTAGTAAATTTGAATCCAATTAATGCCCAACATGACATCAACACTAATCATTGATACAATCGAATTTCTCCACAAATTAGATGTCTCGTCCTACGAGTTGGTCATCTCACAACCCCAACCGATCGGTTGGTTGAGCTGAGTCGATCGATTCACTAAGTGAACCAATCAGTTCACTCCTCAGTTCAGCTAGAACTCAACTAATTCAATATCCAATCAACTTGACACTCCAACCGGTCGTTTCATCACATGAGACGATCGGTTGGGAGTCTAGTCAGTTAGTTTGTTGTTTGAATTGAATATCTAAACACTTTACTAATCAATCCAATTATTATTCAAGATCAAAACTCCTTTTCTAGATCATGTCCTATATGTGTGACCCTATAGGTCTCATATTCCGTTGACAATGAATGTACATAACCAATTATGACATCACAAGCAATGAGTGGTTCCTAGTTACACATCAATGTTATCCAAGTAAATGGAAACTTGGAGAACAACTTCAACCTACAATTTGTGTATGGTGTTATAGTATTTGTATAGTTCCTTTGTCACTGATATCCATATTGAACTCGAGGCATAGAGTAGTCCTCCTCTTCAACATTCAATCTTGTTCCTTGATCTAGAGCATACTGTGTCTGAGATATATGTAAGCTCAATGTTACATATTGACTCACATGTGCATGGTCATGCATTTCTCAATCTCACTAATCAAGAGGCCTAGGATATCATACTCCCATAGGAGGGACAAATCACATCTACATCACTCACAATCAGTCCCCATGTATCACAGTCTCCCAATCACACCTTTATGGTAATTCTTATTTAGGATTACGTTTGATAATGTCAAAGCATATCGAATGACATGTGATGAGTGTAGTGACTTCAGGTCTAATCACCACCATCACCACCAACACTATGAGAGTTGATTATACTAGCATGGTAATGGCTTCCATATTTTGGTCTCATGGTGGGTTTGCCTGATACATTGTTCTCTAACATGTATCTATGTGTTTGGTTTGATATCACATATCATGACTAATGAGATTCTATGATAAACCAACTCATACTCTAGTCTCGTGTGTTATTGTTGTCTATCTGCCTTCCACAATAACGACAGACTAGAGACATAATGAGAATGTATATACTCTTAACATCTCTATGATCTCATTGTTCAAGTCACGTACTTGAAGACATACATCATTGAGTAATATCATTCTCCAGACATTTATTATGTTACATCATCATCTCAAACTGAATAAAACAAAATAAATTGGAAGTTTGCCTTTTATTAATAATCAAATCATTTACATATTATGCCATTACAATCATCATATGATTGGCTCTCTGGGCATACATACCAACAGACTCCCATTTGCAATTATAGCCAATCACCCACGAATCGTATTCCAAGTGATCTAACATGTCCATCATGCTTCTGCTACAAAAGTACCTTTGACATGGGGTTAGCAACATTGTTCTCAGTTGGTACTCTGCAAATTTTTACATCTCCTCATTGTACGATCTCTCATATGAGATGGAACCGTCTTTGTATATGATTTGAGTGCTGATGCGATCTGGTTTCCTTAGCTTGTACAATAGCTCCATTGTTGTCACAATATAGCTCAATTGTGTCATTTATACTTGAAACAACCCCAAGTTTCGAGATGAACATCTTGATCCATACATCCTCCTTTGTTTCACTCAATACAACAATATATTCGGCCTCGGTTGTAGAATCGGAAACCATCTCTTGATTGGATCTCTTCCAGCTTATAGCTCCATCTTTTAAGCAAAACACAAATCCTGATTGTGATTTATAATCATATTTATTAGTTTGGAATCTTGCATCAGTGTAACCTCTTACCACCAACTCTTCCTCTCTGTCGTATATGAGGAACTGATCCTTAGTCCTTCTCAAGTACTTAAGGATGTTCTTCATGATTTTCCAGTGAGCATCACCTGGATCTTACTGATATCTACTTGTCATGCTCAAGGCATACGAGACTTTGGGACGGGTGTACAATATTACATACATGATTGATCAAATTGCTAAGGCATATGGAATCAAACTCATGTGTTCCCTTTCTTCACAAGAATTGGGACATTGAGCTTAGAGATGGTAACTCCATGAAGCATGGGCAAGTTTCCTCTCTTTGAGCTCTCCATGTTGAACCACTTCAACACTTTGTCAATGTATGTACTCTGACTTAGTCTAAGAAGCCTTTTAGATCTATCTCTATAGATCTTGATCCCCAAGATGTAGGATGCTTCTCCCAAGTTTTTCATAGAAAATATATTTCCCATTCACGTCTTTACTTTTTATAAAGTAAGGATATCATTCTCCATCAACAGTATGTCAACTACATACAATATGAGGGATGCAACCATGCTCTCACTAACCTTCATATACACATAAGGTTCATCTTCATTTTGAATAAAGCCAAACTCTTTGGTTGTCTCATCAAAACAAAGATGCCATCTCTGAGATGCTTGCTTCAATCCATAGATTGACTTTTGTAGCTTACAGATTTTATTTGCATCCTTTGGATTTATGAAACCCTCAGGTTGTGTCATATACACATCCTCAAGAATATTCTCATTAAGGAATGTGGTTTTAACATCCATCTGCCAAATCTCATAGTCATGATAAGCTGCAATAGCAAGCATGATCCTGATGGACTTAACCATGGCCACTGGAGAAAAGGTTTCATCATAGTCACCACCTTGAACATTTCTAAAACCCTTTGCAACTAATCTGCCCTTATAAGTTTGTACCTTACCATCTATGTCAGTCTTCTTCTTGAAGACCCACTTGCACCCTCTGGGTTTTACCCCTTCAATTGGATCCACCAAGGTCCATACCTTGTTGGTATACATGGATTTCATCTCAGATTTCATGGCCTCAAGCCATTTCTCAGACTCTCGTCCCTCAGTAGTTTCTACATAGGTTGTTGGCTCATCATCTATGACCAACTCACCACCTTCTTGAGTCACAAGATATCCAAATCTTTTAGGTTCAAGCCATGTCCTATTAGATCTACAAGGTACTTGTGTTACTTGAGGAATTTGAGATTCTATAACACTTTGTGATTCTCTTTATTCATCTTGTACATCTATCGGTTCAATATTTTCTTATTAGCTTAAACCTCTTCAAGTTCCACTTTCCTCCCACTGATTCCTTTGGAAATAAATTCCTTCTCTGTGAATACAACATCTTTGGCAACAAACACTTTGTTATCATGTAGGGAATAAAAGTAATATCCTTTAGTCTCCTTAGGATATCCAACAAAATACTATTTATCAGATTTAGGGCCAAGCTTTCAGAAAACATTTTCATTACATAAGCTTCACATCCCCAAATCTTCATAAAAGACACATTGGGACGCTTCCCATACCATATCTAACCGATTTAGATGGTACTCAGTTTGGTGTGAACATGGAAGTTTCTAGAGCATACCCCCAGAAGGTAGCCGGAAACTCAACTAAACTCAACATTGATCCCACCATATCCAGTAATGTGTAATTCCTTCTTTCTGATACACCATTATGTTGTGGTGTTCTAGGTGGAGTCCACTGGGATACAATCCCATGGTCTCTAAGAAGCTCCTCAAACTCTTAGCTTAAGTATTCTCCACCTCGATCAGAACAAAGTGCCTTAATACTTTTTCCAAGTTGGTTATGTACTTCATTCATAAACTCCTTGAACCTATCAAGAGTTTCTAACTTATGTTTCATCAAGTAAACATAATTGTACCTACTGAAGTCATCGGTGAAGGTAATGAAATACTGATACCCACCTCTAGTGGTTGTTATAAAAGGCCCACATACATTAGTATGTATGAGTCCTAATAAATCACTAGCCCTCTCATTATTACCAGTTAAAGGTCTCTTAGTCATATTGCCCATCAAACAAGATTCATATGCCTCTATTGATTCGAAATCAAAAGAGTCCATATAACCATCTTTATGGAGTCTAGATATGTGATTTTCATTTATGTGCCCTAGACGACAATGCCAAAGGTATGGTTTGTTTGATTTGTTGAGTTTTAGTCTTTTGATATTTATGATAAAGACCATAAGACATTGGGAAACTACCATAAAAGATCTCATCTTTAGAATTAGAACATAGATCATTCTTAATATGAAATTCATATGCATAATTGTCCATACAAGATACAGAAATGATGGTTCTATTTATGGTACGTGTATAATAGAAGTTTACTAACTCTATTACAAGCCATGTGGGAGAGATAAAATATAGGTTCCAACTAGAGTGTCTACAACTCTTGTGCCATTTGCAACTCAGAGTTCAACCTCTCTCTTTCCCAAAGGCCTACTTCTTTTCAGATCCTACATATTCAAACATATGTGAGATCCACATCTAGTACCCATGATGAAGAAGTAGATAAGTTTATCTCAATAACATATATACCTAAAGTGGAGATCTGTATCCCCATCTTCTTCTTCTTGAATGCCTTCAAGTACAAAGGATAAGTTCCTCTTGTACTTTTCTTTCTCCTCGTCTTGGGTGTTGAAGATTTGTATTTCGGCTTAGCCTCAGAACTCTTCATGGATTTGCTTTCATCCTTAGACTCAACTCTTCTGATCACTATCACAAGTTTGTCCTTCATCATTCTTACTTCAACATGAATCATCATACCAAGAAAATCTGACATTGGTCTGACCATTTTATCCAGGTGATAACATACAATAAAGTGGCTATATGATTTTGTCAATGATTTAGAATCATATCCATGGCCAGCTCTTGGCTCAAAAAGAATCCTAGTTCTTCAAGATGATACACATATCTAATCATATTGAGCACATGTTCTTCTACTGAGTTTTCCTCTATCAGTTTACACTCAAAGAACGCCTTTATGATATTGTTCCTTTCTTGCTTTGTGAGATCATCGTTCACTTTCTTAAGAAGTATTACCATCTCGAGAATCCCCATATCCTCACACTGCTCATGCAACTCATAGTTCATGCATCTTATCATAAGGTACTTGATCTCCAAGGCATCATTGGCATGCTTCCAGTAAGCATCCACTTTTTCCCTAGGCACATCAGGAGTAGGTATTTCTAGCACGAGTTTATCAAGGATATAGAGTTTGCACATTGAGAACCCTTCTCAAAGTCAAAACTAGTTGTGGAAATTTGTCTCATCAAGTTTGTCCTTCCTAAGGCCTAATTGCAATATTGATTTGTTCATCATTTGATTATATAAGAGAAATTGCATTTCATCAAAAACCCTTTTTTATTTGATTTGATTCGAAAAGTTTGATGATATTCAATTAGGCCTTTAATTAATTATCACTCCCACTATTATATTAAAATCGATAGTCCTCACATATCAATTTAGAATTTTGTAGCGTATAATATTCTAGTAAACCAAAATCTAAAATAATTCAACTATTATCCAGCCAATGCCAGCGTCCATAGTCAATTATCAAGGTAGGCAACTTTTGCCAATTTCATCATATGCAACTCTTTAATAGATGATATGTGCAACTCCTTGCTATAATCATTTGCATACTTCTAGTGCTTAATCTCATTAAGACCACACAGTTAAGCCTGACCCAAAAGCTAACACGATAATAATGCACCCCGCTTGGTGGACCCACATCATTATCATCACACTTCCATGAGATAGAAAGTGTACCACCCTTGGGGTCCCCACGCTTAGTCGATCAAGCTTTTCATGTGTGTTGCTTTTGGAAAGCATCTAAGACTTAATATTTGATTGAGGGAGTTTGTATTTATAAATATATATACTTTATCCATTCACCACATATATAGTATGTATTGTATACATGCTATATCCCACAACAAAAAGTGATGGTTATGGCCAGCCTAATGTAATTCCTTGTAGCCATAAGGAATTACCACAACCTAACATCTACATCACATGTAGAAATATGTTGTTGATGAAGATTCATTCTTGCCAATCTAGGTTGATCGGTTCAACCCTTGAACTGATCGGCTCGCCTCTTGGCCAGTCGGTTGGTCATCTCACTGGTCATCTGGTGGTCCATCATCTTTTGGGTCCTTCAGCTGACTGGTCGAGTCCACCAATCGATCGGTTCAGTTCATCCTCTTGGTCCTCCTCGGTCCTCCATCTATTCGGCTCACCTTTGAGATGATCAGTTGTCAATGTCTAAACTTCTTCATATTTGTCATAACAGGAAAGTAAACTATCCTACTATTACAAAAGTATAGAGAAACACTGAGTTACATTTGAGGAGAGCAAAGGTAGAAGAGAATAATACTTTTACAACTAGAAGATAAGGTAGAGGCTTGGTATGCAAACTGACATAAAACAAGAATAACCAATCACTCAACCATGCATAGATAATTAGGGTATTGGCCATAACTAGGTTACACGTCCACCATCAAAACTCACTTTTAGGGTGACACGTGTAAATTGCATATATATCGTATATATATATTTTTGGGATTATGTGTGGTATTTTATGGGATAGAATTATTTGCATCACATGAAATAATGAAACGATAAAACTAAAAATCTGATCATATCGATTATCCCAAAATATAGTAGACTGATGTGATTCTGATACCACTATAGGGAAATATGGATACAAAATAGGCATCAGAAATAAAAAATTTATTACCATATTCCCCATAAACCAGTGGATCGCATCAACAACTATATGATGGGAAGGATAATTTTGAGGATATACCTGGTACTGGAGCTAATCCAACGACATCTCTTCATCATTGTAGATGTACAACTATGTTCTAGTTGCACTGAGACTCGTCTATTGCGTCTCCTGCTTTTCACCACAGACATCAGGTTGACTTTTTCCCCTAGCGACAGACAATAACCTACACGCTTCTATGGAAGTCCACACGGACTGCCTAGAACTCCTGTCGTCCTACTAGAATGGGTAGAAAGGAGTTTTCCTTCCCTTTAATGTACTAGTCACCAACTTGCTCTCCTATAATTATTTCTCCCTTGCTATCCCTCCCTTTAGCGGGTAGGACTGGCTCAGGCTCTCTAATGGTTACCACAACCAGAGAGGACAACAACTGTTAGAGGCAATTGAGTTGTGTTCTAAGAAGCCCCCAATACCCCTCTATTTATAGGAGGGGTTAGGGTTTGGGTACCCAATCTGTGTGGGAGTGGAAAGGATCGAAAGATCATGATTTTTTGTAACCTACGAGTGCTGAACCAATCGGTTGGCAATTGAACCGGTTGGTTCACATGTGATCTGATCGGTTCTTTCTGAACCAATCGTCTCGCCATGTTTCCCAATCGCATGTGAATTAGCAAATTTGAATCCAATTAATGCCCAACATGACGTCAACACTAATCCTTGATGCAATCGAATTTCTCCACAAATTGGATGTCTCACCCTGTGAGTAGTTCATCTTACAACGCCAACCGATTGGTTGGTTGAGCTGAGCCGATCAGTTCGCTCCCCAGTTTAGGTAGAACTCGGCTAATTTAATATCCAATCAACCTAACACTCCAATCAGTGGTTTCGTCACATGAGTCGATCAGTTGGGAGTACAATCAGTCGATTTTTACTTGAATTGAATCCTAAACAC
Organism: Alisma plantago-aquatica; assembly: GCA_963693085.1. Taxonomy (NCBI): domain Eukaryota; kingdom Viridiplantae; phylum Streptophyta; class Magnoliopsida; order Alismatales; family Alismataceae; genus Alisma; species Alisma plantago-aquatica. The sequence continues at coordinate 1,976,006,403 of OY856409.1, read as the reverse complement.
TTTATTAATCAATCTAATTATCATTCAAGATCAAAACTCCTCTTCTAGGTCATGACTTATGTGTGTGACTGATGCACTGGATATTTGTCATTTTCACAGGCTATTTTTATATTGCTTTTTGTGCACTTACTATTCATTTTCATATTAATTTGTGCATGATTTATTAATATTAGCATGTGTTACTCAATTTAATCAAATAAGCATAATTTTAATGTTTGTGAATGAATTATTATATTTCAAGTACTTATGTACATTTTTGTGCGATTTTAGGACCACAAAAGTCACAGACTCGGTACTACCAAGTCCAAAAGTCGGTACTACCGACTTTGCATCAGAGACACAGTAGATTTGACTTCCAGACTTGGTACTACCGAGTCCAAAAGTCAGTACTACTGAGTCTGCCCGATCAGGCAGTTCAGAAAATCAAGTTTAATCTAATAGTTGAGGATTTATTTCTCCCTAAGTCACTTCTATGACTTAAGGGGAGTTCGTCTAGACCTAATCTATCACGTTTTATTCCATTACAAGATGGAGACAGCATGGGAGAAGAGATCGAGGAGGAGAACTGCATGTTAGGGAGGTTTTGGGCATGTTCGATGGGCAGAAATTGCATATTGCATATCCGTTCATCGACGTGGAGCATCCTAATCACATTTCTCCAGGGGGTTCATCTATTTTCTATGGTATCCACATTTTTCCTTCTTCCTAGCATGTTTTTGTCCATGGAAACCATGAGGGGCTAATCCTTGTGTTCTTTAGGACCTGGGAGTAGCCCGGTTGTACACTGTATATGGATCTTTTGCATTAGTATATTGTTTTCTCCTTATTCTTAGGCATGTTGTTATGAAATCATATTGAATTATCTATGTTGCGCACCATAGGTGATTAATTAGATCCTTAATAACTTTGGGAGGAGGATTAAGGATTGGAAATCTATAGTAATACATGTTTTATATCTTCCTTTAGGAAAGGTGGCTTACGAACGTGAAGAGATTACCCAGAGATTATTCGTAAAGCACCTAACTAATCAACCAACTACTATGGAAATGGGATTGACATTAGCATAGGCAGTGAACTACACTGTGGGAGTGGGTAGTTCTTGCTGTAGGCTCTTTGTCCAGGAGTGGGAGGAAAATATATTAATCTTAGATTAAATTTGTAGTGTCAATCATGGTGAAACCATAGTCCTAGAGAATTTCTTTTCATTATGATCACAACCCATTAAATTAGTTTTCTTTCTTAAAATTAGTTTAATAACTCTTCAATCAAAGTTTTCTTCGGCTTAGCTGATCAAAAAGTAGTTAGTAGTAGTTTCTTGAATTACATTTCCCTGTGTTCGATATCCAGGCCTCTTTGGTTTGTATTACTTCGATGTGTACGCTTGCGTTTTACACGTATAGTTTAGTCGTGTCAAGTTTTTGGCATTGTTGTTGGGGAAACGACATATTCAAGCACTACGAGTGTTGTAATCGGCCACTCTAGGTCACATTCTTTATTTTATTTTTATTCTTTCCAAATCTAAATTGCAAATATTTTCTTAATTCAATCACTAGTATCTCGTTCTTAGATTGAAATTGCAAATTTCAGGTACTAGTGCATGGTTCAAATACAAACCACTAATTATACTCCCATAGCAAATCCACAATCGAAAGGTATGGGTGATGCAGAAGAAGAACAACCCATCTGGGAGAAGATCAAGGCATCACCCTCAACATCTCAGCTTGGGCCAATCAAGTGACAATCGATAAATGTGGGAGGCTACAAGATTAATTCTGGGCTGGTGGCGTTAGTCAAACAACAGGCTTTCCATGGCCATAGTATCGAAGGCCCAATGACTCACATCAGTAATTTTATTGAAAGTTGTAACATGGTGAAGATAGACAAGGTTCCCACCACCATAATGACTCACATCAGTAATTTTACTTCCCTCCACAGAAGATGAATGAATTGACACACAAGATTTACAACTTCCAGCAACATGCTGAAGAGTCATACTCACAGGCTTGGGAGTGATTTCAGAATATGCTGTGGAAGGTGCCTCATCGTGGTATAGATTTATATGGCCAAGCAAAGACCTTCTATAATGGCCTACATCAGGGTGAGAGGACCACCCTGGACAGTGAAGGAGATGGATTTTTCTTGAACAACAAGCCTTCTAGATGCCATGAGATCCTAAACAACATGGCTAAGAATCAATCATGGAGTGAAGAAAGAGAATGTCCGGCAACCATTAAAAGCATTGAAGAATCTAAAGTCATCTCGCATTGAATGAGAGGCTTGACCTCATCGCCATGAATTTGTGCCAGAAGGATGTAACATCATCTGGGGGTGAAGATGAGAATTGTATGTATATGCACCAGTAGTACCAGTAGGACAGGGGCCCTAGCAAGATTGACAAAATTGAGAACATGTTAGGAAAGCTGGTGAGCTAAAATGAAGCACTTATGGGTCAGACACAAAGGGAGCTGCAAAACTGAGGTACCCAAATCTGCAACATTGAATATCAACTTTCTCAATTAGCAGCAGAAGTAGCTTCCTTGAAGGAGTCCATTAAGCAAGGAGCACCTGGGAATGTAGATGTAGCCCATCAACATCACCAAGCAAAATTCATCTCTATTATTGAAGAGCGAGAACATCATACTAAGGAGGCACCCAAGAAACACACTTAGGATTTTGATTGGGTGTATGTGCCTAAAGTCCCATTTCCTCACAGTCTATTGGGAATACCAGAAGGATGTAGAATGCCAGTGGACAATGCACTTCAAGGTCCCATTCCTGTTAAATCACCGACTACGATTCCTGAGAGGGTACCTATTCAGCAAGAGCAAGTGAAGGTTTTACTACGTAGTGGAACAATCACAGTCAATAAAGGGGCACCCACAATTCATAAGGAACAACCACTGGTAACACCACCCACTGAGGATGTGCCTATTTCTACTCCAGGCAGTGGTGTTGAAGCAAGCTTAGGGGAGGAAGTTCATAAAGGGCAATATATTATCCCACAAAAGTGAGCAGGAAAGATAGATGTGCCATACCCGGATAGTCTGAAGTCGAGAAAAAAGGAAGCACAGTTCAAAAAGTTCCTGGACATCTTCCGAAAGCTCCACATCAACTTGTCATTGGTGGAGGTGATAGAGCAAATTCCTACTTATGGGAGATTTTTAAAAGATATCATAAACAAGAAGTGGAGGATTAAAGACATAGATATTGTATAAGTTGATGAGGTGATGAGTGCACTGATCAACGGGAAGCTGCCAAGGAAGAGGAAGGATACATGATGCTTCTACATCCCATGTACTATAGGTGGCAAACACTTTAAGAGGCACTATGTGATTCTGGAGCAAGTATTAATCTCATGCCTATTACCACCTTCCGAAAGTTAGGATTGAAGGAACCAACAAGAACATCCATGGCAATTGAGTTGGCAGATGGCTCTATTGTGAGGCCATACAGGATATGCAAGGACGTGTTGGTTAAAGTCGACAAGTTTATCTATCTGGTTGAATTTGTGGTGATGGATATGAAGGAAATGAAAGGGTCTGAGATGTTGCTAGGGAGGTCGTTCCAAGCTATGTCAGATGTGATCACTACCATTGGTAGAGGCCATTTGACACTCAAGATAGATGATGATATAGTGGATTTCTGACTTCCAGATGAATCTTCACCACCATCTCAGGACAACCCGGGCTAAGGAGGATCATTCATGTCGAGCCTAGGACATTAAATAAGGGCGTTTATGGGAGGCAACCCAAATTTATTTTTGCCATTTACTATTTTTAGGTGTTTATCTTAGTTACATTTCATATTATTTTGTTAGATTTTTATTGGATGTAAAGAAGGTACCTTGATGCTCTTGTTTGGTGTGCAGGAAGGACCAAAGTCGGTACTACTAAGTCCATACTCGGTACTACCGACTCCTTATCCGTTAGAATTCTGCACTCTCTATAGAAAGTCGGTACTATCGACTTTCAAAGTCAATACTACCAAATTTTTTCCCAAAAATCACCTGGAACCTGAACCAAAGTTGGTACTACCGATTCCAAACTCGGTATTAGTGAAATTTTTCAATAAAAAGGTGACAAAAGCTACAAGAAGAAGTTGTCGGCACCACCGATACACATGCCAGTGGGCACTGATTTTCAAAGCTCAAAGAAGGAGAGAGAATGCCATATCTTGATGCCAAAAAGACACAAATTAGTGGCACCAAAAAGAGGGATATATGCTAGCACAACTTGATCCAAAGAGCCACCAATCATCCACCTCCACCACCCTTCAAAGCTATGGGTACCTCGTTCCACTTCCTAGGTTTGGATTTTGACTATGAGGTCATAGTCAAGTTCAAGCTTAGGGGGGTGTTGGAATGACTTTATCTTCCCATTTTACTTGCTTTTAGTTTTTATTTTTGAAATTTGTAGGATCCACAATCTATCTATCATAAAATGGAGCTTAAATTTTATTTGTTCCTCATAATTATCATGCATGCTTTCAAGCTTGCAACTGAAATTGAAAATCTTTTTGTGGGCTTAGTTGTGAGTACTTGAGTAATCTCACTTAGAGGATGTGTATGGGTTAGTCATCTTAAGGACATTTGATATGTATGGACATCTTAATTATTCATGAAATGTGGATGAAGAAGGGGTTTGAGCTTGAATTGATCAAACATTTAACAGGACCTTAAATTGAAGTTTAAGAAAGAAACCCTAAGGTTACCCTATACACATGTCATTATAGAGGGACATGTCATAAATTCATGAAAGGCTTTGTCTCTTAGTTATGTGATTCCACCCATCCTCCACTCATTATTGACTCATCGCCTTAAGATGAACAAGTACTCAAAATTATTTGTTCTTGTTGCATTGCATGGCATAATAGGCGGCATAGTAAGTTAGTTTGCTTTTATTGCATTCATTACACAAATGAAAAAATAGACCAAGTTGTTTACTTCAACAATTTATGTACACATCATTCTAGTTGCATAAACAATTACATGTAGATTGCATACATTTTTCATCATTCATTGCTATATCATGTGGATATCTTTTTCCTTTGAAATTTGAGTGCAGGGATACACATCCATACCCTTAGAAAAAAAAAGAATGATATGTAGTAAAGCCCAAGCATAACATTCCATCATGCTAAAATAATGGGCCAAAAAAAGAGTTTGTTTATGTTTTAAAGTTAAGAGGGAGAGAGGATGCCCTCAACTCTTCACAAAAATGAGGGAAACATACACATGATGCATTCTTTTCTTCGAATTTTGTTCGTCAAATTGACAACGTCTTTTGACTCATGCATCATTCAACCAAGAAAGTAGGCATTAGGACTCATGCATTTCTCATTCTTTTCACCATATAGGTTCATCATGCTTTGTTTTGCATAAATGCTTTAGATGTACTTGTGATTCTTCAATTGCCACCCATTTCATACCATTCATTGCTCTTATTGGTAGGTCACTTATATGATTATTCTCCTCGATCATTTTTATATGGTGGGTTGCTTCCAATTAGTTGGTAGTTAGAAAAAGAGCAATGTAGAATAGGGAATCACATAATGCACCAAGTGAATGCCTAATTGATTATGATGTTAACTACTCTCTTGATAGTATTCATTGATCTAAGGGTGGACAATGTTTATGGAAATTTTTGGTCACAATGGAGCAGTTGATTGTTCAGTGATCAGTAAAGGCCGGTTTGGGACCGTCAAGTGGGAGTAGTTGAGAAATGAAGTTCATGTTCCCTGTCCTTTTGCTGATTAGTCTCAAACATATCTGAGAATGTGTTGCTCGAGGATGAGCAACATTTAAGCTTAGGGGTGTTTGATGCATTGGATATTTGTCATTTTCACATGCTATTTTTATATTGCTTTTTGTGCACTTACTATTCATTTTCATATTAATTTGTACATGATTTATTAATATTAGCCTGTGTTACTCAATTGCATCAAATAAGCATAATTTTAATGTTTTTGAATGAATTCTTATATTTCAAGTACTTATGTACATTTTTGTGCGATTTCAGGACCACAAAAGTCTGACAGACTCGATACTACTGAGTCCAAAAGTCGGTACTACCAACTTTGCATCAGAGACAGAGCATATTTGACTTCCAGACTCGGTACTACTGAGTCCAAAAGTTGGTACTACCGAGTCTGCTCGATCAGGAAGTCCGGAAAATCAAGTTTAATCCAACAATTGAGGATTTATTTTGCCCTAAGTCACTTCTATGACTTAAGGGGAGTTCATCCAGACCTAATCTATCACGTTCTATTCCATTGCAAGATGGTGACGGCATGGGAGAGGAGAATGAGGAGGAGAACCGCACATTCGAGAGGTTCGAGGCACATTCGGTGGGTGAAAATTATAGATTGCAGATCTGTTCATCGGCATGGAGCGTCTTAATCACGTTTCTCCAGGGGGTTCATCGGTTTTCTATGTTCTCTGCATTTTTCCTTATTCTTAGCATGTTTTTGTCCATGAAAACCATGAGGGGATAATCCACGTGTTCTTTAGGACTCGGAAGTAGCCTGGTTGTATATTGTATATGGATCTTTTGCATTAGTATATTGTTTTCTACTTATTCTTGGGCATGTTTCTATGAAATCATATTGAATTGTCTATGTTGCATACCATAGGTGATTAATTAGATCCTTAATAACTTTGGGAGGAGGATTAAGGATTGGAAATCCATAGTAACACACATTTTTATCGCCCTTTGGGAAAGGTGGCTTACGAACGTGAAGAGATTACCTAGAGATTATTAGTAAAGCACCTAAATAATCAACCACTTACAATGGAAATGGCATTGGCATTAGCATAGGTAGTAAACTACACTGCAGAAGTGGGTAGTTCTTGCTACAGGCTCTTTGTCCAAGAGTGGGAGGAAAATACATTAATCTTAGATTAAAATTGTAGTGTCAATCGTGGTGAAACCATATTCCTAGAGAATTTCTTCTCATTGTGATCACAACCCATTGAATTAGTTTTCATTCTTACAATTAGTTTAATAACTCTTAAATCAAAGTTTTCTTCGGCTTAGCTAATCAAAAAGCAGTTAGTAGTCGTTTCTTGAATTATGTTTCCCTATGTTCGATATCAGGCCTCTTTAGCCTATATTACTTCGACGCGTACACTTGCATTTTACACATACAGTTTAGTCATGTCAGTGACCCTATAGGTCCCATATCACATTAGCAGTGAATGTCCATAACTAGTTATGACATCACAAGCAATGAACGGTGCCTAGAGGCACATCAATGCTACCCAAGTAAATGGAAACTTTGAAAACAACTTCAACCTACAATTTGTGTATGTTGTTATAGTATTTGTATAGTTCCTTTGTCACTGATATCCATATTGAACTCAAGGCATGGATAAGTCCTCCTCTTCAACATTCAATCTTGTTCCTTGATCTAGAGCAGACTGTCTGAGATATATGTAAGCTCAATGTTACATATTGACTCACATGTGCATGGCCATGCATTTCTTAGTCTCACTAATCAAGAGTCCTAGGATATCATACTCCCATAGGAGATACAAATTCCATCTACATCACTCACAGTCAGTCCCCATGTGTCACAGTCACCCAATCATCACCTCTATAGTAACCCTTATTCAAGATTACATTTAATGATGTCAATGTTGGATCTAGTGCTTTATAGAGTGTGTGAATAGAGCTTCAAAATTCTCACAATAATAGTTAGACCTTCAAATTATATCAATTGAAATCAAATGTTAAAACTCAATTTGATGCTCTATCTAAATAAGCATAGCAAGGATGAGAGAGATTGAAACAAACACTTGGACAAGGTGGTTAGAGTGGTTTTAATATCTAAACTAGGAGACTGTCAATACACTACCTAGAGAGGTCGACCTCTAGGACTTTGCAACCCATGTATACTTATATTCCATTATAAGAGATACAAGAAGACTACCATACATCTAAGGACTTACCTATTCAATACATGAGTCTTTCACCTACACAAGGACTTACCCACTTGATCAAGATGTCTTCAGCCTTCACCAAGGACTTACCCACACTTGCATCTAGTCTTTGGCCTCACAGGTATTACCTACTCTTCTTGAATCTTCTAACTTTTCCTTCTCATTCACTTAGAGAAGATATTCACACCTTCTTCAACCTTGAAGAAGAGCAACAACTCCTCCTTCACTTGGAGAAGATCACTTCAACCTTTTCTCTTTGACAAAGGGGATTGGGAAGATGGAAAGATGGAGAGATTTATAAGATAACATTGAGGTATCTCTATTACAACATACCTAACTCACTCATAATCACAAAGTTCTTTGTAAATGAGAGAGAGAAAGGGGCTCAAAGGGTTGTAGTACACACAACTATAGCAAAGACCAAGGATAACATGAATGAGCAACCATGGAATGAACTCCAAGAGGTTCTATTTATAGCTGGGGGTGTTCCTTTGAGTGTGGGATCACTTAAGAATGAAAAATAGTCATTTTACAACTTGTAATGGATCTATTTTCGTTCAAACAACTCTCCAATGTTCAAAATCACTTTTTCTACGTGTTCCATACAGTATATCTGGTTGAGTTTCAATAAAGGTAACTCGATCAATACACTAACTGAAAAAGCTAATTTTCAAACTATCGGTTGAGTTTATCTTGGGGTAACTCGGCCGATCAATCAAAATCAATTTTAGATAGTGAGCCGGTCGGTCGAGTTATGTGCGTGTGCAACTCGACCGATGCAATCATTTCAGAAAATCCATCACGTATTAGTCGAGATCCAAACTCAACCGACAAAGTTGTTGTGACAAATTTTCCAAAATGATTTTTGAGCGATCAAACGTTGGAATTAAGTGTCCCTAATTTTTTCTCATCTTAGTTACAAGTCATATCATCAACACAAATGATTACAAAAATATTCTAAGGTGGTTTGGAGTGATTTCCCAAATTGCACATTAGCATTGCTTTTGACGTGAACCTAGACAAGCTAGGGCTTGTGTAATTTAATCATTTTCATGTACCTAAATCTTGAAATCAATCTTAAACAAACATATTAGATACATATGAATGGAATGGTTGAGTCATTACAAAATATGGAAAATGTATAACTCTCAAGTCAACATTCTCCCCCTTTTTGACAATGACAAACCATATTCCTCAACATATTGAAAAGAATATGTAAAGTTATACCTTAACCTTGTGGATTGCAAGGGGATTTATGGTTTGAAAAATGTGAATTGCTCCCCCTCAATTTATGCTCACTCTTTACCTGCATAGTTAGTCTTTCTACACAAAGTTAAATAATATATATACTACATGGTCCTTTAGCATGTCACATGATACAACATATTCTTAGACAAGAAAAGGATCACGTAGGCAATAAAATCAATATGGTTGAGATTCAAAACATTGAACTTCTCTCCCCCTTTTGGAATTATCAAAAAGTATAGGGGTAGAAGAGCATAAAATGAGTATTCTCCAAGCACAACCAAAACATCAAACCACAAGATAAAACATGCAACCACATAACACACAACAAACAGAGACAAGAGAGAAATAAGCAACATGTGTCATAATCAAAATATGGGTAACATACCACCAACTCATGAGATATAATCAACCAGAGCGTAAGGGTATATATGAATAAGATTACAACACTGAAAGCATGTTCTAATGGAAAATACGAGCCAAAAAGATGAAAACAACATGATGATAGAAAGAGTACATCTCAGATAATGTGCCCAGATGTTTTAAGTACAAAATAGTCCAGAAAGATATATATGATCAACATGTAAGGACTGAGAACTAAAACATTTAAACATCTATGCCATCTCTAACCACCGCATCATCATAGGCATCATCATCATCAACTTCAAGCTTATAGTCATCATCTCCATCTGAAGGTGCAATAGAGGTGGCAACTTCACCTTCGTTACTAGAGCCACCAGTAAAACTATCATTAGAACCATATGAACCATCCTCGCCATCATCCTCACATGCCTCCTCATCATCAGTAGCAACCTCCTCATCAACGTGGTCAGGCATCTCCTCATCGATAGAAGGACTGAAACTGTAATCGGGCCACATGGCATTCTGTTCAGTCAAAGACATACCAAGGTCATGCAACTCCTATGCTTGATGAAAAGTGGGAGTAGAGGTTCCAAGTCCAGCAAGCAAGGTAGCTATAGGTCTAGCAGGGAGAGGTAGCACTCCAGGGGTAGATCCACCAACAAAAGAGGGTGCAGCAGCGTAAGAAGCTAGTGGAGGGGCTGGGTAGAAGTGATTATATGCGTATGAAACATAATCACCACCTAGGTAGGGTTGGTAGGTAGGATAGGGATGGGAACAATATAGGTTCATGGAAGACATGATAGCACAAAGATCCTAATGCAGATACTCCTGAACCTATAGGTTGTATGCTTGCTGATGCACCATGTAACCCATGAGGGCTTCATTGGGTACATTGAACGAGGTGCAGGCAGGTCGGGATGGTGATAGAGGTGGAGGTGCCTGGGTGGAGGTAGAAGCTCAAGGTGTGGTAGAAGAATATAGAGGCAAGCTTTTATTAATTGTGGTCTCACTGATACAGACTTCTTTTCTAGAAGGTTTGCAATGAAGATCATGAAAAAGAGACTTCTCAGTGGTGGATTGGAAGAGACAACAAATTAGGGAGGGGTAGGGGGTGGGTACCTCAGGTGTTCTTCTCGGAGTCAAAGCAGGTCATATGGTGAAGAATGTATCTAGTCCACTTGACTCTGATGTTCTTTATAAGGCAAAACATAATCACTATGATATTCTCTACAATTTCAACTTGATTCTTTTTTGGATGAATATTGCAGTTGACTACCAGAGCGAGAATGCAATTTTTAAGGTCCAAGGTAGAGGAAGGTAGGGTGGACTTCTTCTAATAGGAAAACTGAGGCTTCTTCAAGAACTCATGTATGTTAGGGAGAGTGATATCATATTACTTGTAGAAGGCCTCAGGGTCTAGGAGGTCAAAATACTCAGGATAGTCTTTCCTCCATGTGTCAGTCACCTCAGTACCATTGAAAAATATATTCAAGGTATCGTCTGAGATTTTAAACTTCTTACTGACAATTATGGAAGTAAGAATGACTTGAGTATTAGGTGGGGGTACAAGAGTGTCATAATTCCATGACAAATTGGTATAGAACTCATGAACTACCTTAGTACTAGTGATCGAGTTGTTATAGCACTAGTGTTTGACACTCAGGGCAGCTAGGTGGTGATCATACAACAACTTGGCTATCTCATCTATGACCTTTTGTCTACGCAGATGAAGATCAAAAAAGGCGTGAAATGGGAAGGGGTTCCTAGGAAGATGCTCTCTATACCTATTTAGAGCTTCATCAAAGACAAAGAAGGTATTGTCGAATGGAATGAGGTGAGAGTTGGATGAAGAGGATGGTGCTCCAAAGGGTGCAGCTCTCTTTCTCCTATTTGAAGCCATGGAGGCTAGAAGAAGAAGATTGAGAGGTCAAAATGAAGGAAGTACCACCAAGGGTTATCCAACCACCTAGGGTTGATAGACAAGGGAGCTAGGAAGGTCTATCAAGGGCTGGATAGGGCTAGGAGAGGGAAGGTTGGAGCTAGGGTTGAGAGCTTGAGAGAGTTGGAAGAGGAATTGATCGATTTTTCTCTAGTTGAGAGGGATAAAAGTCAGTCAAACCCTACTTAAGATTTGCTCTAGCCTGTCCATCGGTCGAGTTATAAGAGATGGAAACTTGACTGAATGGCTTTTTGCAAAAGCCCTCAGCCACAGATCAGTCGAGTTGGCAACTCGATCGATGGTCAACCTGATCCATTATTAGAAATCTTAGATTTTAACCATTTGAGTTCTAATTAAATTTGTTTTTCTAGTCCATTTTGCATTTTAAACATACTTAGGCACATATCACTCATCATTGGGTACTATTTGAAGATAAAACAAATATTTGTGAAAAAAATCCCAAAACAAGTGAAAAACAAGTCAAAAGAACATTAAATTTAGCACGTTAGCAAGCAAGGGTGATCAAGACATGAGAAAAGCATATAAGATAGATAGAAACTAACTAGAAGGGATATCAAATTTATCTACAATATTTATGAGCAATTCAAATCTAATATAATTGAATTTCTCTCTAGGTAGAGGTTTAGTAAAAATGTCCGCCAACTGATTCTCCATGTCCACATGCGTGATACAAATATCCTTCTTGGCAATGTGATGATGAACCTCTATATGCTCGTCTCTACTATGTAATATAGGGTTGTTAGATAAATGGATTGCACTAGTAGTATTATCACAATAGATAGGAGAAGCATCAAAATAAATGCTAAAGTCTTGGAGCATTTTCTTCATCCATAGAACCTAGGAACAATGTCTCCCGACTACTATGTATTTAGCCTTGGTAGTTTATAAAGCCGTTGTGCTCTATTTCTTGGAGAACCAAAACACCAAGCATGGTCCTAGGAGGAAGCATGTACCACTTGTTCACTTTCTATTAATCAAACATCCTATGTAATTAGCATCACTATAAGCAGTAAGAGTAAAGTCCCAAAATTTGGGTTTTGGCTAAGTACCTTAAAACCCTCTTAACAGCTGTAAGATGTGATTTCTTGGGATTTGATTAAAAGCGAGCACACAAGCCAACACTAAACATTATGTTAGGTATAGAGGCAGTTAAGTAAAGTAAACTTCTAATCATACCTCTATAGATCTTCTCATCCACTTTCTCACCTTCTTCATCTTTGTCAAGTTTGGCGGTGTTTGACATGGGGGTGTCCATTGGCTTGGTGTTCTCCATCCCAAAGCACTTGAGTAGCTCACTTTTGTACTTGCCTTGGTTGATGAAGTTCCCATCTATAGTTTTCTTAATTTGAAAGCCAAGGAAGAATGTAATCTCACCCATCATGCTCATCTCGAACTCACTCTGCATAAGATCACTAAACTCCTTGCAAAGATCAAGATTAGTTCTGCCAAAAATGATATCATTAACATAAATTTGAATAATAAGAAAATTGTTAGAAGTGTGTTTGAGAAACAAGGTAGAATCTACTTTGCCCATGATGTACCCATGATCTAACAAAAAGTTCTTTAATTTCTCATACCAAGCTCGAGGTGCTTGTTTGAGTCCATATAGAGCTTTTTGTAATAGATAAACATGGTTAGGTAAGCTATCATGTTCAAACCCCGGAGGTTGTGCACCATACACTTCCTCCTCAATTTCACTTTTAACATCCATTTGATATAGAAGAAGTTCTTATAACTAGCAAAAGAAAGCAACATACAAATAGACTCAAGTCTAGCTACATGTGCATATGTTTCATCAAAATCTATACCTTCCTGCTGAGTTATAGCCTTGAGCCACTAACCTTGCTTTGTTTCTTACCACCTTGCTGGTTTCATCTAGCTTGTTGCGGTAGACCCATTTGGTTCCAATGCTCTTTCTATCACATGGTCTTGGCGCTAGAGTACACACACTATTCTTCTCAAATTGCTCCAATTCTTCTTGAATGGCTAGGATCCATTCATCAACCCTAAGAGCTTCTTTGACATTCTTTGAATCAGGTTGTGAGATGAAGGTGATGTTTGTTTGTTCATCCTGTGACTCTTTCAAAGGGGTCACCTATGATTAGCTCTTTAGGATGATTCTTTGCAAAGCGGGGAGTTGGATACTTCTTCTCTTCATCTATCTCCTCTTCTTGAGTGTCCACCCCTTTTCCCTTTTGGGTGATATTGAGTTCTTTGAGGATAGGAATTAATTCTTCTGCAATGTCATCATTAGCAATATACTTGGGAACATAAGGGTTCGTCTCAATAAATTTGACATTAATAGATTCTTCTACTATAGATAGATCAACATTAAATAGTCTATAAGCCTTGCTAGTAGTGCTATAGCCAAGAAAGAAAGCCTTGTACGATTTCGGATCAAACTTGTTAAGAGAATCTTTCATGTTCAAAACAAAAGAAGGACACCTAAAAAAATGAAAATACTTGATAGAAGTCTTCCTACCACGCCATAGCTCATAGGGGGTTTTCTTCAAAGAAGGATGCGTGAAAACCCAGTTCTGCACAAAACATGAGGTACTAACAGCTTCATCCCAAAACTTCTCTAGAGTGTCATACTCTAAAAGCATGGTCCTAGTCATTTCTTGGAATGACATGTTCTTCTTCTCTACAACCCCATTTTGTTGAGGTGTTCGAGGTGAAGAAAAGTTGGGTGCGTATCCAGACTCTTCGTAAAAATGTTCAAAAATATCATTATCAAATTCTTGTTGGCTAAATTGGACATTAGCATGATGATGAAAAACATTTCATTCTTGCGGATCTAACATGCTACTTGAGTATTTCATGGTTCAAGGAAATAAGGAGATCATACTAAGTGGATCAACACAAATTGAAGATCAAATACGCTCAATTGTTTATGTTTTCATGATTGTACTCAAATGTAAATACTTGTACAATAGTGTACAAGTACTTAGACATCATGTAAAATAAGCATTAGATCTTCCCTACCAACTTAATTATAAACTTTAGAGAGGTTTTCCCTCAAAGATAGAGTCACCAACACACATTGAAACACACACTTAGTAGGTGATTCAAAAGTCTAAAATAGGACACCCTCGGTCGAAGAACTTGTCGATAGAGACACACTCGATCGAAGTTTTTGTTGATTGAGAACCATCTCGATCAAACTTGTGAGCACTGTTCAACAACTTACACAATTGTGCTCTAAAATAATCTTCGGTCGAATATAATCTCGACAGAGAAAGTTTCAGTCTAAAGCTTGTGAACGTTAGACTGAGTGGTTGGTAGTTGGGAGTTGGAAATAGACATTGCAATACTTTTGCCTTAAACCTAGGCTCGATCGAAGAAAATCTCGATCGAGACATAGTTCGGTCGACCAAATTGTCGACCGAGTAGGGATCTGGATTGTTCTTTTCAAGCACAAACAAATTAGCAATTGTTAGCCAACTAATGTACACCTAACGACTAGTTAAGCACTAAGAACACTCTAGACACTCCCTACAACGTCCCTAATCACTTGTAAACCATTCCTATAAATAGGAGAGGCCTTAGGACACCCAAATCACCACTTGCATACACAATTCCCAAGATACACTAGAGTATTTACTATTGAGAGCAACAAAGCTAGAATTCACTTGCCATCTTCTTCCTTGTGCTCTAGAGTTGTCCTATAGCTACAATCTCCTAGCCACCACATATATCCATGTCCATCTTAAGTGGATAGGAGATCCAAACACTTGATATAGGATCAAAGAATTGTACTTCATTGGATAAGTATTTTCTTTCTTCCAATCTATTTCTTCTAAATTGTATTGTGTTCTCCTTGACTACTCCTAGAGTTGGAGGCTATTGAAAGGAGGTTGCTTGGTGCTACTTCAACAAATTGAATGTTCCTCCAAGGTGTACTTGAGATTACTTTAAGAAGGCTGCTTCAAAGGAGGTTGGATCTACTTCTTGGTGAAGGCTATCTCAAAGTGGTGGAGCTACTTCAAGGTGGTGAAGGCTTCTCTAAGGATTTCTCATGGTTACTTCAAAAGGTCACTTCAAGGGGGTTGAGGCTACTTCAAGGTGAAGGCTACTTCGAGTGGAAGGTGATTGCATTTTATGTAACATCCTTGTGAGGTAATAAATAAATCACTTTCAAAATCCCAATCGGAAACAATTGGGTAGTGGACTGACAACTTTTGATTCAAAGGTTGGAACCACTCTAAACCGAAGTGTCTTCCTTGTTTCCTCCTCCTTCTTTGGTTGAATGCTTTAATTATTTTAATTGTTAATTATTTTTAAATTACCAAAAATCTCTATTCACCCCCCTCTAGATCTTTCAATTGGTATCAGAGAAGGTCTTCAAGGAGCCTAACAGGTCTTGAAGAATGGGGGACAACATACTCATCAACCTCAACCTTGAAGGAAAGCATGTAACTCAGCCACCTCCATTTGATGGAAGCAACTACACTTATTGGAAGAGAAGTATGCAATTTTACTTCCAAGGAATAAGCTTGGACCTTTGGAGGATGTTATCTATACTCTATGTACTTCCAATGACGGAATATGCAACATGGGATCCAAATACAGTAACATGTTCAATTAAATGCCAAAGCGATAAGCATACTATATTATCCTATTTCAGTAAGTGAATTCAATAGAATATCCTCATGTGATACAACTTATGATATATGACATAAACTCTCCATAAAACATGAAGGGACCACCCAAGTTAAAGATACTAAAATTAACATTCTTAAACAAAAGTTTGAACAATTTCATATGCTACCTAATGAATCTATTGGTGAAATGTATGCAAGAATTTCTTCCATTGTTTATAACTTAAGTGCATTAGGCAAGTATATAAGTGAAGAAGATCAAGTCTCCAAAATCCTTAGATCCTTTCCTCTAAAATACAAGCCAAAGGTGATAGCCATTGAAGAAGCTAATGATCTCACCACAATGAGGATGGAGCAGCTCATTGGCAATCTAGAGACTCATGAGGTCACCCTTAAAGAAGAAGAAAGATTGGGAATCAAACACAAGAAGTAGAAAAGGAAGTACATTGCTTTTAAGATGACAACAAAAGAAAGTAATGACTCAAGTGAAGAAGATAGTGAAGAGGAGGCACTCATTGTAAATGGTAAGCAATATAGAAGATTTAAAACTAACAAAAATTCTTCTATTTCTTCCTCTTGTTCTCTTAGGTGCTTTGAATGTGGTAGGAAGGGACATTTAAAAAATGAGTGTCCCAAAATTAAGAAGGGAAGGAAATCTTCTCTCAAGAAGAAAGAAAAGGCCTACAAGGCATCTTGGGATGACTCAAGCGATGATAGCAAGAGTAAAGAAGAAGAAGGCAAGGAAGTTGTTACATTGCAACAATAAACGAAGAAGAAAATGAGGTAAGTCTTCTTGATTTACCTAAAGAAGAGTTAGTCACTAGTATTGACGAATTACATGATATATATGTTGATTGTAAAAAGAAATTAAAAAGGCTTACAAAAACTAATGAAGATTTGTATGCTAAATTGAATGATCTTATGTCTAAAAAGCTACTTTATAATCATCTATTAATGATTGCAATATTAAGTTGCTGGCTCTAGAAACTAATAATAATTTTCTTTGCTAAGAAAAGGTTGAATTGCTTGCTAAGATAAATGATCTTCAAACTCAACCTATTCTATGTACTCATTCAGATTATGATGCCATTGTCAAAGAAAGAGATAGTTTGTTATCTAATCTAGACCAAGCAAAGTTATACATTAAAAAGAAAATGGATGCAATTGCTAAATTGCAAAAAGATATTGGTAGCTTGAAAAACAATGACATTCTTGATAAAATCCTAAAGGACTCTTCTGGTCAAATTGGGAGGAGAGGACTAGGTTATGTACCCAAAGATAAATCTTATAAAAAACCTAGAGCTATAAAGACACAAAAACCCAAAACCAAGGTCATATATGTGCCTAAAGACAATCTAGTTAATAAGAAAAATGAAATTGATTATGTTTGTTGTCATTACTATTTATGTCCTGGACATTATTCATTATCTTATCCATACAAGAAAAAGGATGTTGACTTGGTTTGGATTCCAAAAACCCCAACTTAGAAATGTTGGAAATATTAGTTGAGATTTGACCTAAACTTCACCTTGAAATTTATAATGTCTTATCTCAACTAAATTAAGTTTGAACTTTCATATCTCTATATATTTTATTGCTTAATTATGTTATCCAAAAATAATGGGATGTTATGTTTACATTAAAAATGTTAAATTTATTGAAAATTTACAAAACTTCATCTCGGTCGACAAAATGCCCAACTGAGAACTCTTTCGGTCAAAGAAAAGATTGACCGAAGATAGTTCTGTCAACATTATTTTATTGGTAAATCTTTTCGGTCAACAAATAGCTTGACCGAAAATTCTTCCAGTTGAAGAAATGTTCGATCAAAGATAGTTTTGTCAGGACTGCTTATTGAAAATAAAATTATTCAATTGCAATTAAAATTGGTGACCCAAATCTGTACTAAATTCTTCATATTAAATTGTTCCAAATAGTTTTTTTTGGTCGGTCAAAAAACGTGTTACTATTAATACCAAAAACTTCGGGCACTAAGTACCCCATTACATCGACGGGAGCTATAAAAGCTCAAACAAGGATCAAAATCCCCACATAGGGGGACATACAAGATATTTAGGTAAACACAAAAACTAAGAAAACCAAACAAACTAAACAAGCTAGGTCCCAGCTGTCCAACCAGAAGACGACTACACAAGACACTATTACATGCATTCAGCATACCCACAAATATTAATAGCAACATGACATAGAACAACCACTAGCAGTCCAGCCCAGAGCTAGGTAAGAAGTTTTTGATCTTCTCAGCTATCCAACTGTAGGTTTCTAATGGGTGACACCCAAGAAAAGGAACCCCTAGCACAGAACAACATAAGCTGAACAAACCATAAGAGAAGCAAGAGCCAACACATTTTAAACAACGAAGAGTGGTAGGGAAAGGTCAGCACCAATTCACTCCATCAAGCTTGACACAACACCAACTATCTAATAACCGTACCCACAAGTTGTGGTACTATGCCAAGAATAGGGAGATACTTCAAACTAACATCCCGTCACACACCCAAGATGCTAACCTGCAATGGTCCATGTCTCCGAGAAGCTGTTAGCACAACACCAAACTCATGCATGCAGCAGCACAAGGACAAGAAGGAAGAGAGGAGGAACCAGCCCCCCTCATAAGCCCATCCTCGTGAACACCTAAATGCAACGAGGCAAACTATCAAACACCATGAAGGTGCTCTGAGCCAGCTGAAGCAGAGGTGCCACTGAGAGCAGGGGCCCCTGACCACTGCCGGGGAAGATGCTCAAACTGCTGTTTGCTCAGAGGTATTCCAACAAACACCATGAGAGCATCGTACAACAGTAGAGGGGGAGAAAATGCCCATTGCTAGCACAACAACACCTCGACAACCCTTCATCCAGCAGTGAACCTCAGCGCGAACAGGGCGCCACCAAGCAGAGAACACCGCCGGCCGGACAGGAGATGCCCAAACCGACCAACGTGGCACGGACACACCTGGATGGAGAAGACATCTGCAGATCGAGGGAGAGGCCTTTTGGCAGGATGACACATGAGAGAATACGCCCGTCGAGGAGCCCATCTCCGCCTTGGATGCCAAAATAGGGCCAGCTACAGACGACGGCGCCGTGACCTGGGTAACCAAGTCATTTCTCGGGGGGAAGGTGGCGCAGGTACCATGGTTGGTGAATCAGCAAACGTGAGTGGCGACAGGGGAAGGCTCTTCTCCATTCGTCTCTCTTGAATGAGATGGAGTCGATTGAAATCGAAGCCGCCGACCTCGATCGAGTCGCGTCTCACACAGCGCACACACCCGCTTCCCGGAATCGATTGAGCACTCGTCGGGGCAACTGGCATCTCGACACCTTTTTCTCCAGGATAACACACTCTAAGCCTCGATCACCATGGAAGATTGGAGGCTAAGGGGAGGGCGCACCAGCGATGACGCCCTCCCCCCAGTGGCACCCCAGGTAGAGAGAAGCTAGAGCAAACCCTAGAGAGATCGGGGCCCCACCAAATGTTTTCTAACTTAATTGTTATAAATAGTTGAAATGATAAAATATTTATAGTAATGCTCCTAACCAAATGGACCACTATATGGGACCAAAAATTTCATACTTTGCAGGTTTGGATGGTCTATTAAAGCTACTCTAAAAGGCACATGAAATAAGAAGATTTTCATACACTTGGAGAAAAGGTAAAATAATTGTTCACATGTGAAGAAAATTTCAAAGGGAAAACTATTGGCATAAGTGACGTTGGTACAAATTTTATATGTGATGTGTGTCAAAGAACTATATCATAAGTTCTATAATAATGGTTATGATTCATAGAAAAACATCAAAGTCGTTGATAAAGGAAATTGGAAACTTCTTAACACTATGGACATAAATTGCAAAAATAAATTGGTCATGGCATGAAAAGGTTGTTCACAAGAAAATTGCTTTGAATCATTACCTAAATCTTTTGTGATAAATTTGAAATTTGTGTATTCTAGACAAGTCAAAGTTAGAATTTTTCTCACTAGAACTCATTTAATCTATTTGGCTCCATGAGAGTTCTATCCTTAAACAAAAGATGATAAAGACAAATTGATCTTGTCATAAAAAGGCCTTATTTTGAAATATTCAAACAAAGAATCTAAGGATTATAAGTATACAAAAATGATGATTATACACAATAAGACTTAGTCATATCCTAAAAGATTTAATTATTGGATAAATGAGCCTACGAAAATCAATGAATAAAATTCAGCTCCTAGTCCTAAAAGCAAAACATTGGGCATGATGGAATAACATTAGGATTTAATGAGAAGAAATAGATTTAGATATGATTTATGAATCATTGGCTAAGACCTGACATCATAAAATATATGTAAATATGCATAAGGCCGATTGGTCATCTATGCTAATATAAAAGAAAATGTTACATCTTGGTTCATTCTAAGAATAAAGCTACATTAATGGAATATTTGTAGAAATGCCTCTCGGTCATAAAGGAGTTCGACCGAGGGGCACCCCAATCAAAGTCATGGTTGACCAAAAATAAGCCGCAAAAATGCTTATTTGTAAATCAAATCATTCACTTGCACCCAACATTGGTATATTAAATATGTAATTTGCTCATAATGTTAAATACTTAGAATAAGAGAAATTTTTAAGATAGTGCAAGAAACAAGATTGTTTATAAAAAATTGACTCATAGTCTTACTTAATCAATTGATTTTAAAGTTGGTTATGATTTGAAATACCTTAGTATTTTTGAACTCACTTTTGTTATGAGATTAAGGGGGAGCTCACAAAAATTCTTGGAGATAATGTGCATATATTTTTGCTCTTAATTGGATTCTCTACACCAATTTGGGCTTAACATCCCTTATATTTGGTTCAAGATACATTTATTCCACTATGAGCCTAAAGGGGTCTCATATCATTTAAAGGCTTAACATCCCTTGTAAATGGTTCAGAAATTAATATAAAAATACATTCATTGGTCCCACCATGAGCCTAAAGGAATCTCATACCATTTCAGGGCTTAAAATCCCTTGCAAATGGTTGAGAAATAAATCTTGGCTTTTGAATTGTAGCTAAATTTGACATTATTTTTGAAGTAAATAATTAACGGGGGTAATAAATTAAGGGGGAGTCTTATTGACTTACATGTATGATTATCTTTTTGAAATGACAAAGGAGGAGAAATAAAATAAAGAAAAATAAAGTAAAATCTTATCATGATCTCTTGGCTTAACATAAATTAGTGCTACATTGCCTCAATAGATGGATATCATGTTCCATATCTCTTTAGGTATATTAGCACACATCTAATGAGATTAAAAGATTTTATTCATCTCAGGTACATCACAAGTATGAAACTTATTTCATTTCAAGTATTTTGCTTATATTTTAGGAATGTTTGTAATCTTCAAAAAGGGGGAGATTGTTGGCTAAATTGGACATTAGCATACCCTTTGTTTTGATGATGACAAACATTTCATTCTTGTGGATCTAACATGCTACTTGAGTATTTCAGAGTTCAAGGAAATAAGGAGATCATACTAAGTCGATCAACACAAATTGAAGATCAAATACACTCAATTGTTTATGTTTTCATGATTGTACTCAAATGTAAATACTTGTACAAAAATATTTTGTACAAGTACTTAGACATCATATAAATCAAGTGTTAGATCTTCCCTACTCACTTATAACCCTTAGATAGGTTTTTCCCTAAAGTTAGAGTCACCAACACACATTGAAACACACACTTAGTAGGTGATTCAAAAGTCTAAAATAGGGACACCCTCGGTCGAAGAACTTGTCGACTGAGACACACTCAATCAAAGGTTTTTTCAACTGAGAACCACCTCTGTCGAACTTGTGAGAACTGTTCAACAACTTACACAATTGTGCTCTAAAACAATCTTCGATCGAATATAATCTTGATCGAGTAAGCTTCGGTCAAAAGCTTGAGTCCTTTAGACTGAGTGGTTGGTAGTTGGGAGTTTGAAATAGATGTTGCAATACTTTTGCCTTAATCCCAGGCTCGGTTAAAGAAAATCTCGATCGAGACACAGTTCAGTCGACCAAATTATCGACTGAGCAGGGTTCTAGATAGTTCTTTTCAAGCGCAAATAAATTAGCAATTGCTAGCCAACTAATGTACACCTAACAACTAGTTAAGCATTAAAAACACTCTAGACACTCTATATAAAGTCCCTAATCACTTGTAAACCATTACTATAAATAGGAGAGGCCTTAGGACACCCAAATCACCACTTACATGCACAATACCCAAGCTACACTTGAGTATTCACTATTGAGAGCAACAAAGCTAGAATTCACTTGCCATATTCTTCCTTGTGCTCTAGAGTTGTCCTATAGATACAATCTCCTAGCCACCACATATATCCACATCCATCTTAAGTGGATAGGAGATCCAAACACTTGATATAGGATCAAAGAGTTGTACTTCATTGGATAAGTATTTTCTTTCTTCCAATCTATTTCTTCTATATTGTATTTTGTTCTCCTTGACTACTCCCAGGGTTGGAGGCTGTTGAAAGGAGGTTGCTTGGTGCTACTTCAACAAAGTGAAGTCTGCTCCAAGGTTTTCTTGATATTACTTCAAGAAGGCTGCTTCAAAGGAGGTTGGAGCTACTTCTAGGTGAAGGCTATCTCAAGGTGGTGGAGCTAATTCAAGGTGGTGAAGGCTGCTCCAAGGATTGCTTGTGGTAACTTCAAGAAAGCTACTTCAAGGGGGTTGAGTCTACTTCAAGGTGAAGGCTAATTTGAGTGGAAGGTGATTGCATTTTATATAACATCCTTGTAAGGTAATAAAATAAATCACTTTCAAAATCCCAATTGGAAACAATTGGGTAGCGGACTGACAACCTTTGATTCAAAGGTTGGAACCACTCTAAACCGAAGTGTCTTCCTTTTTTCCTCCTCCTTATTTGGTTGAGTGCTTTAATTATTTTAATTGTTAATTATTTTTAAATTACCAAAAATCTCTATTCACCCCCCCTAGATCTTTCAATTCTTCCCCGTGATCACTACATACGGAAACAATCTGGTAAGAAGCTTCATTTTCAACTCGTTTACAAAAGCTAGAGAAAACATCAAGCGTATCACTCTTAGAAATGAGAAAGAAGGTCCAAGTATATCGAGAGAAATAATCGACAATGAAAAGACAATAATTGGAATCACAAAGCGATTTAGTTCTCATAGGTCCAAATAGATCAATATGGGGAAGTTCAAGAGATCTCTTGGTACTAAGGACTCCTTTGGATTTGAAGGACTTGGTTTGCTTTCCTTGGGTATAAGGTTGGCATTCCTCATCCTTTTCAAAATCCAATTTGGGAAGTCCCTTGACCAAGCCTTTTCACTCAACTTCTTCAATTTATGCATATTTACATGACCAAGTAGATGATGCCAAAGAGAAATATCATTCGAATTGACTACTAGGCATCTACCAACAATAGGCTTAATATAGTCAAGCACAATAACATACAGATTACCATTTCTAGTTCCCTTATATATGAAATTTTAGGTGAGGAATCTAGAAGCTAGAATTAAAAATAAGTAAATAGCACAATGTAGCCATTATCACGTAATTGACTAACACTTATTAAATTGTGATGTAGGCCATCCACAAAGAGAACATTCTTGATACACAAGGATTCACTTATGTAACACCCCTGGTTTGGGTTTTAGGATAACCCTAAAAGCTTTTCCTAAGTAAGTTGCTTATAACCTTGTCTTAATATTTTGAAAAGTAATTAAGACTTGAGGAGAGTTTATTTCTCAATTTTGAACTTATTTGCAATTGTTTGTGCCTTATATGATAACTTTGGTAAAGATTTCAATTTACCCAAATGATGGGTTTATGTGCAAATTATCACCTCTAGCATGTTATTTTTCTCTCTTAGCATCAACTAGAGGAGAGAGAAAGAAGGAGGATCCTTTTTTTAGTCTTGGTTGAATGATAACACTCTTTGTGGTGAAAAAACCAAAGAAGTGTTGAGTGTTTTGAACCCTAGATAAGGTTCTGTCGAGTTATGAAGTGTATATGGGAGTGCCTATCATCTTGGAAGCCATAGAGGAGGTCCCATATAAGTTTGGTAACCTTTGAAAGTGTTCATAATGGGCTAAGCACCTTAAGTAGGTGAAGCCTATCGGTTTACATTTTCCTTGCAAAAGTAGTATCTGTTTACACATAATGTGATATTGGGTTGTGATATCTTTTCAAGCAAGATACCCAATGGACGATATATTACCTATGGATTATCCTCAAGAGTTTTGCATGGAAAGATAAGTATGGTTTCATGAAGTCACCATGAATGGACACGTGTCGCCCATGAACATGTGGTTATGACACTTCACAAACACACTCTCTCTTGAACCTCAACTATATATACCTCTATTTTCACCTCCTAGAAAACTTTTCGACTCCTTTACTATCTCTTGCTTGGTGGAAGACCCTAGGAGCTCAAGAAGCAAAGGGAAGGCTAAGCAACTTGTCCAAGGTAAATCCATGATCATC
This sequence comes from Alisma plantago-aquatica, assembly GCA_963693085.1. NCBI lineage: Eukaryota > Viridiplantae > Streptophyta > Magnoliopsida > Alismatales > Alismataceae > Alisma > Alisma plantago-aquatica. Next base: position 1,975,981,777 of record OY856409.1, on the reverse strand, counting down.
TTCAACCTTGGAAAGACTATGCTTCTTGGATCATGATTCTATCCTTTTCTTCCTTCTTCACCAAGTTCCTTATTGTGATATCTTCTTTCATATAGAAGTGTTGTGATTGAGTCTTGGACTTTTGATAAGTCATATTCAACCTTGGGAACGTGGGGCTTTGGAGCTTGAAGTTTTTGTGTTGATCTTGAGGGGGGTTATATAACTTGAACCCAATTTTATTATTATTCACCTTCTATCATACAATACATGGTGATTCCTTTTCTACTTCGACTTTTCTTGTTTGAATGATGGTTCTATGAGCTCTAATGGATATATGGGGTTGTTTTCCATGAATTAGAATAGTTATGGATGAAGAGTTTGAGCTTGAAGATGATGAAACTAATATGCACAAACTAATATTGGTTTGTGAAAACTGTAACCTGATACAAGGGTATAGGCATGAAAATTGATACACTCATAATCTGACACCCATCTAGCCCGACACATCATGTGAAGATAGAGGAATTACACTCTTTGAAGCCTTGGTCGATACATCAAGTAGTGGTGAGGTCAATAGGTTAAATATACTAAGGTGTTCATAAGGGTTCACCTGTTACAATCCAAAACCCTAGAGGTCGATACCCTAGTTGATGGTGTGACTGATACACTACTTGGTTGAGTGGCTGATAATCTAGTTATAGGATGGGCGATGTACAATGGGTTCATGTGGCCGATACACAATGTAATAGTTATAATGGTTCGATACACTATGGTCGATACCCTAAGTGTTAGGGTAGTCGATACCCTAAAGTGAGGTCAAGTTGTGATGCCCAAGTAAGGTGAAATATTTTTCTATTTATGAAGAAGGTGATGCACCAAGGTATGGTTAATGTAATGACCCTGACCTGGGTAACAAGGTAACCCTATTTGTTTTGGCTAAGTAAGTTGCTTAGAAATTTAATATAATCCTCTAAGGTGTTTTGTTATCATGTGACACACTTATGTTTCAAGTTTGGTCCTGATTGAATGTTGTTTGAGCAATGTTCCTTTGTTTTGGACCAAAGTGCAATTTACCCAAGATGAGGGACTATATTGCAAAATGTCACATGTTAAACATGACTTAATTTAGAATCATAAGAGAGAGAATGATGCTATGTGGTGGCTTGTGGAAAGCCTAAATTCCAAGTTTGAACATGTTTGAATAATGCTAGTACCTTGTGCACCAATTTTGGTACAAATTGTAATTTACCCAAAATATAGGGTTGATATGCAAATTAACACCTCTAGAGTGTCCCTACTTTCTATATATATAATTTAGAGCATATATAATGAATGAGATACCATGTTTGAATCAATTATGAGTGATGGTATTCTTGGTGATGAAAAGACCAAGAAAGGGGTTGAATGGAAACCCTAATTTGAGCTTGTATTAAGTGTATCGGGTTGTAGTGATTAAATGGGAGTCCCTATCGGCCAAGGAGCCAAAGAGGAGACCCCCATATCATGTTGTTAACTCTTTGACTTTTCAAAAACGATATAAGCACCTCAATTGAGCAATGGATATCGGCTTGCAACTTTCCTTGGGAAAGGTTGCATTGAATTGTGAATATAATAATGTGAGTGGAAGTGGCTTGTCCTAGAAGATAACCAAAAGGGGCCGACCCTTATCCCTTGAATTATCCTCAAGTTTTTATTTTGCATGGAAAGATAAAGATGGAGTGCATGGAGCCTTATCCCTTGAACCTCAAGTATATATACCCTTCCTTTCACCCCTAAGTGAACTTTTTAGAATCCTACCACCTCCTTGCTCTTAGATATCGTGCATGGAGCCTTTTTGTCATGAATAGGTGATGTGGTATCATGCATAGGCCTTGGGTATCGGCCATATCAAGTAATATCGGCCATAGCATGTTGATATCGGCCATAGCAAGTCGATATCAGCCAAGTTGAGTGTATTTTGTCACAAGTGAGGGGGATATCGGCCACAAGTGATGGCATATCATTCAAGGGTAGTGAGGTATCATGCAAGGTGCTAAGGATCAATAGGGAGCTCAATACTAAACCCTAAGGTGAGGCCATGATCATCTTCAACCTTGGATTGAAGCTTGATTTTAGGGTTATGATCTTCCTTTCTTTTCTTCTTCACCAGTTGCTTATCCATGGTGATTCTTTGCATATATAGGAGTTGTGAAGTTCATCTTCAACTTTAGGAACGTGAAGCTTTGGAGCTTGGAGCTTTGAAGTTGTTCTTGAGGTGGGTTATATAACTTGAACTCTATCATGTTATTATTCATCACCTAAATTGCTATACTTAATGAACTACTTTTAATTCCGAAATTTTCTGAAATAGTTGATGAAATTATGAGTTCTAGTAGTTGCTTAGACATGTTGCCATGAACTATAATAGTTAGAACAAAGGTCTAGAGCTTGAATATGATGGTATCACCTTATAAAGTGATATCAGGTTCAAGCACACAAGCAGGCACCTCTAACTCGATATGGTGATGCACCTACTCCACTAAAATGATAAGGATATGATTTTATACTTTCTTGCATGATATGGTGGTGTAGTATACACCTCGTACATGATATGAGGTCAACCAAACACCTCAAAAATGATATTGGGTTAAACACACACCTCTTTGCCTGATATGGTGTGAAGCACACACACACCTCTTTGTCCGATATGGTATGAAGCACACACACACCTCTTTGCCCGATATGGTGTGAAGCACACACACACACCTCTAAAGTGATATGGTAAGCAAGCACACACCTCTTTGCCCGATATAGTATGAAGCACACACACACCTCTAAAGTGATATGGTAAGCAAGCACACACCACTTTGCCCGATATGGTGTGAAGCACACACACCTCAAAAGTGATATGGAAGTACATAAACACCTCAAACCCGATATGGAAGCATACATACACCTCAAGGGTGATATGGGAAGCACACATACACCTAAAACCCAATATGGAAGCATACATACACCTCAAGGGTGATATGGGAAGCACACATACCCCTCAAACCCGATATGGAAGCATACATACACCTCAAGGGTGATATGGTAAGCACACATACACCTCAAACCTGATATGGAAGCATACATACACCTCAAGGGTGATATGGTAAGCACACATACACCTCAAACCTGATATGGTAAGCACACATACACCTGAAGGTCAATATGGTAAGCACACATACACCTCTAGGTGATATGGGTAGCAAGTATACATCTTTAAACTGATATTGGGTTAAGCATACACCTTTTGGATGATATGGTGTTGAGAACATATCTCTAAAATGATATGGTGGGTAACCCAATACACTAGATGACAAGAGTGGCAAGGTGGTTAGTACCCTAGTACATGTGATGGCCAATACACTAAAGTAGGGTGTGGCCAATATCTTCAAGTGAGGTGAGGATGTTACACCCATGAAGGGTGAAGTTGATACACATTATGAATGGTAAGGTTGATACCTTAATGGGTAAGGGTATGAGGGATATGATGATGCCTAGATCGATATACACCTAACCCAATACATGTGTTCAACTTGACATACATGATTCAACCCTATACACCTTGTAAAGGTGAGGGCAAGACACTCTTAGGAGTGATGAGTATAATAACAAGTAATGGTGTGGCTAATACCTTGATAGGTGAAACACCTAAAGTGATTAATAATGGTCAATCCTATATCAACAATGTCTTAACCTAAGATGAGTCCATATCACTTGATGATAGTTGGGTAATTCAAGTGTGTGACTTATGGCCAATACATTACAGGATAAATGTGATGGGCTAGTGCATAAAGTATTAGGATGGGAAATACCCTAATAAAAGATAAGTTGATGAACTTAAGTAAGTTAAAAGTGATGAGGGAAGTGATACACCAAGGCATGATACATATCACATCCAGCACCTTAAGGTTGATACACCTTGATGCACCTTAAATCCAATATACATGGATGAGTAACACATGAAGTGTGTCATGTCAATTGTTACATTGAGATGTAATGAGATTAATGCACTTTGATAAGTGTAGGCTAACAGGCCTTGAGAAAAAGGGTTAAGCCAAGTTAGTAAAGTATGATGTAATCAATATCCTAGTGAGGATGAGAGAGAAACTCATACTTTGTGTTGATTATAATTTAATGATAAATGATGAGAATAAATAAGTATGATTGAATACTTATGATATCAGTGTATGCTCCTAGATGTGTGGAGCAATGAATTAGGGTTTGAATTAATAATATGAACTTGAAACCCTATTCGGCTATAATGGGAAACCCTAACCTTAATAATGGGAAGGTTGTATTTCTCTTATTGCATAAGCCTTGTAAGGCATGTTAAATACTTGTGTAACAAGTATAATAATTAATGGCCTTGTGAGACATGTGAATAAGTTGTTGCCTAGTGAGAGGTGACAAGATGTGTAATGTCCTTCTAAGCCATGTGAATAAGTTTTTGCCTAGTGAGAGGTGACAAGATGTGTAATGGCCTTGTGAGCCATGTGAATAAGTTGTTGCCTAGTGAGAGGTGACAAGATGTGTAATGGACTTGTGAGCCATGTGAATAAGTTGTTGCCTAGTGAGAGGTGACAAAATGTGTAATGGCCTTGTGAGCCATGTGAATAATTTGTTGCCTAGTGAGAGGAGACAAGATGTGTAATGGCCTTGTGAGCCATGTGAATAAGTTGTTGCCTAGTGAGAGGTGACAAGATGTGTAATGGCCCATGTGAATAAGTTGTTGCCTAGTGAGAGGTGACAAGATGTGTAATGGCCTTGTGAGCCATGTGACTAAGTTGTTGCCTAGTGAGAGGTGACAAGATGGGTAATGGCCTTGTGAGACATATGAATAAGTTGTTGCCTAGTGAGAGGTGACACGATGCTTAATTAAAGTATGTGAGCCATGTGAATGTACAACAAGTGAAATGAATACCTTGGTCTGAGGACCTAGAGGTAATGGTTACCTGTTACAGAGGTAACAATGTTATGTGATGATCTAAGGGTTTGAATACCCAGATCCAGTAATCATGATAATGATGTGAAGGGATGAAAATTCCCAGTAATGTGATAATGGATTGAGATCCCAGGTATCATGCGTTTTAAAGATTTGAAAAGTGCATGATAGACGTATTACACCTTTCTTTGTAGCATTTGTTGTGATTAATAATGATAACTTGGTTGATGCTAAAAGAATGTTGTAATGCACTTAATATATCACTAGAAACCATAAAATGTTGCCCTGACCATAGATCCATCAGCGTCAGAATTTGCTGAATGATGAAACGGGTTCCCCGCGGCATAACCCGGAATGCATATTTTTGAATATGTGGGGACATGGAGGCTAAGTGTCCATGTCTCAGTAATGTCTCAATTGAGCACGGTGGACTGGCCTATGGCTCAGAGTATGGTGCTTGTGTCACCATGACTCGGTGATTTCATAACTGGGGATGGTTGTTAGTAGATGTTCCCCTAAGAGAGTGCAGTTGACGTTGTAGCTCTGAGTGAAGATGCCACTATATCTGTTTGTAGATTGACATGAGATGTCACTTCCAGTGGCCTTGTACTGACCGAGACGGGTGAGGTCATGGTAGCCGACTCTTCCAATGACCTTGTATGGTACCGACTTGTGAGAAGTTTGTGGTCGGTTGGAGCATGAACGGTATACTTCATCTCCTCAGGACATAAGTGTGATTGTAAAATATGTTCAGCCGTGTAGTATATCTGCTTAAGGATCGAATATGGAAAACATTGGTTGATGCGCTGTTCAGTTTTACATCTTAGTTGATAGATGTTATTTATGATTATTTACATTCCTTGCAAAGCAAATAGCTGATTTATAACTCTACCATGGGTAGATGTAATGCTCTCCTTGAGAAAGGAGATTATCTTATTTTGTTCATACAATGATTAATCATGCCTGTTAATATAAAAGAACCTCTGTTCAGTTTTATAATGCTTAATTTGTGATAATAATATGGTCAGCGGAGAATTATATCTCTCGCTGGGACAATTGTCTCACCCCGTGTGAAACGATCGTCATCAAACCGATAAACAAATCGTTACTAATTAAGCGGAATAAACATAAACAACGGATTAACAAAAATCACTAAAATTTAAAACCATTTTGCAAGGAGATCCTTGTCCATAAAACTTTTACTGAAAGATCCAAAACTCATACATATCATGATTACATTGTACAACATCTCATCTTGAGGACAACATATAACATTTGCTCTATCAAAATACATACTGGAGCAACATAAAACCTTGAGGCATTCAAGCCAAAATCTCAAATCATTCATGAAACCAGTACGAACCAACTCCAAGGACCTGAGAGTACATAGACGACACATAGGACATCTATCTACAAGACATGACAGACAATACACTCAACCTGAGCTGTCACTGCTGCCTCATCTGTTGTTCCTCCTTTGCAGAAAGATCTTTGCCACCTCATGCATGTCCACCTAAAAAATGTGGATCCCACGGGGTGAGACAATTGTCCCAGTGAGAGATATAACTCTCCGTCGACCATATTATTATCATAGATTAAGCATTTATAAACTGAGCAGAGGTTCTTTTTATATTAACAGGTAGGATAATTCACTGTATGAATAGAATGTAGTAATATCCTTTCTTAAGGAGAACATTGCATCTACCCATGGTAGAGTTATAAACCATCTATCTGCTTTGCAAGGAATGTAAAGAAACATAAATATCATCTATCATCTAAGATGTATAACTAAATTATGCATCAAACAATATTTCTCATATTCGATCCTTAAGCAGATATGCTACACGGCTGAACATATTTTAACAATCATGCTTATATGATGAGGATATGAAGCATACCCCATTCATCTCCAACCGACCACAAACTTCTCACAAGTCGGTACCATACAAGGTCAATGGGAGAGCTGGTTGCCATGACCTCACTTGTCTCGGTCAGTACGAGACCACTTAAGCTTAGTAGGACATCTTGTGTCAGCTGCAAATAGTTGTACCAGGGTACGTAGGCATCCTCTCTTAGAGCTACATCATCAAATCCACTCTCTTAGGGGAAACATCTACTAACAACCGTCCCCAGTTATGAAATTACTGAGTCATGGCGACACAAGCACCATACTCTGAGCCATGGGCCAGTTCACCGCGCGCAACATAGAGTCTACGACCGAAGTCGCACTCGAGCCAGGATATGACATATATCCAAATCCCCATTCATTTCAAGCTCGTAAGGGGATCAACTCACACATGGCCGTCCGTACTTACACCCCCACATACTCAAAAGTACGCACTCCTGGTTATGCCACGGGGAACCCATTTCACCATTCAGCAAATCCTAACGCTGATGGATCTATGGTCAGGGCAATGCTTTATAGTTCCTAATGATGTATTACATGTATTACATCATTGTTTTAGCATCAAACAAGTTATCATTATTAATCACAACAAATGCTACAAAGAAAGGTGTAATACATCTATCACATACTTTTCATATCTTTAAAACACATGATACTTGGGATCTCAACCCCTCATCACATTACTGGAAATTCTCATCCCTTCACATCATTATCATGATCACTGGTTCTAGGTATTCAAACCCTTGGATCGTCACACAACATTGTTATCTCTATAACAGATAAACATTACCTCTAGGTCCTCAGACCCAGGTATTCATTTTACTTGTTGTACAAGTATTCCATATGGATCACAAGGCCATTACACATCTTGTCACCTCTCACTAGGAAACAACTTATTCATATGGCTCCCAAGGCCATTACACATCTTGTCACCTCTTATTAGGCAACAACTTATTCATATGGATCACAAGGCCATTAATCATTACACTTATTATACAAGTACTTAACATGCCTCACAAGCCTTATTTAATAAGATAAATGCAACCTTCCCATCATTAGGGTTAGGGTTTCCCTTTATAGTTGAATAGGGTTTCATGTTCATATTATTAATCCAAACCCCAATTCATTGCTCCACACATCTAGGAGCATACATTGATATCATAAGTATTCAATCATGCTTATTTATTCTCATTATTTATCATTAAATGATTATCAACACAAAGTATGAGTTTCTCTCTCATCCTGACTAGGATATTGATTGCATTATACTTTATTAACTTGGATTAACCCTTTAGGCATGTTAGCGTACACTTATCAAAGTGCATTAAACGCATTACCTCTCAATGTAACAATTAACATGACACACTTCATGTGTTACTCATCCAAGTATATTGGATTTGAGGTGCATCAAGGTGTATCAACCTTGAGATGTTGGATATGATATCTATCATGTCTTGATATATCACTTCCCTCATCACTTTTAACTTGCTTAAGTTCATCAACTTATCTTGTATTAGGGTATTTCCCATCCTAATACTTTATGCACTAACTCATCACATTTATGTTGTAGTTCATTGGCCATAAGTCACACACTTGAATTACCCAACTATCATAAAGTGATACAGTCTCATCTTGAGTTAAGGCATTGCTGATATACCATTATCAACCACTTCAGATGTTTCACCTATCAAGGTATTAACCACACCATTACTTGGTGTTATACTCATCACTCCTAAGAGTGTTTTACCCTCACCTTTACAAGGTGCATCAGATTGACTCATGTATGTCAAGTTGAACACATGTATTGGGTTAGGTGTATATTGATCTAGGCATCATCATATCCCTCATACCCTTACCCATTAAGGTATCAACCTTACCATTAATATGGTGTATCAACTTCACCCTTCATGGGTGTAACATTTTCACCTCACTTGAATATATTGTCCACACCCTACTTTAGTGTATTGGCCATCACATGTACTAGGGTACTAACCACCTTGCCACTCTTGTCATATAGTGTATTAGGTTACCCTACATCTCATTTTAGAGATAGGTGCTCAACACCATATCGTCCAAAAGGTGTATGCTTAACCCAATATCTATTTAAAGGTGTATACTTACTACCCATATCACCTAGAGGTGTATGTGTGCTTACCATATCGACCTTGAGGTGTATGTATGCTTCCATATCGGGTGTGACGTGTATGTGTGCTTCCATATCACTTTTGAGGTGTGTGTGTGTACTTCACACCATATCAGGCAAAGAGGTGTGTGCTTGCTCACCATATCACTTTAGAGGTGTATGTGTGCTTCACACCATATCGGGCAAAGAGGTGTGTGTGTGCTTCATACCATATCGGGCAAAGAGGTGTGTGCTTGCTCAATATCATTTTTGAGGTGTTTTCTTGACCTCATATCGTGCAAGAGGTGTATAATACACCACCATATCGTGCAAGAAAGTATTAAATCATATCCATATCATTTTAGTGAAGTAGGTGCATCACCATATCGGGTTAGAGGTGTTTGCTTGTGTGCTTGAACCTGATATCACTTTATAAGGTGATACCGTCTTCTTAAAGCTCTAGACCTTCATTCTAACTGTTATAGTTCATGGAAACAGGTCTAAGCAACTATTAGAACTCATAATGTCATCAACTATTTCAGAAAATTTCAGAATCAAAAGTAGATAATTAAGTATAGCAATTTAGGTGATGAATAATAACATGATAGAGTTCAAGTTATATAACCCGCCTCAAGAACAACTTCAAAGCTCCAAGATCTAAAGCTACACGTTACTAAGGTTGAATATGACTTAAAAAAAGTCCAAGGCTCGTTCAAAACTCCTTCATATACAAGGAATCACCAAGGATAAGCAATTGGTGAAGGAGAAAAGAAAGGAAGATCATAACCCTAAAACCATGCTTCAATCCAAGGTTGAAGATGATCATGGCCTCACCTTAGAGTTAAGTATTGAGCTCCTTATTGATCCTTAGCACCTTGCATGATACCACACTACTCATGCACGATATGCCATCACTTGGGGACGATATCCCCCTCACCTGTAGCCAAAACACTCCACTATGGTCGATATCACCTTACTAGGCCGATACCACCTTACTTGGCCGATATGAACTTGCTATGGATGATACCCAAGGCCCTATGCACGATACCACTTCACTCCTGCATGATACAAGGATGCTATGCATGATACCTTAGGGAAGGATGGTGGTAATATTCGAAAGTTTCCACTAATGGGTGAAAAGAAGGGGTATATATACTTATTGTTCATGAAGAAGTGTGAAAATGAGGTGTCATCAATTTGAGCTACTAGGTGCCACATGTCCATGCATGGGTGACACGTGTACATGCATGTATTAACATTTATATTGACATGAAAAACTCTTGGGGATAATCTAGGGATGAATTTTCGTCCATTACTTATCCCTTTGAATAAAATATATCAACAAAATCACCACTTTATTCACAACCCGATACAATTTTTCCAAGGAAGTTGTAAACCAATACACTTCACCTCCTTGAGGTGCTTTGCACGTCATGGGATTTTAAAAGAGTTCAAAAAATGATTTGAGACTCATCCTTTGGCTCCTTGGCCTATAGGCACTCATATATAAGCTTTTCAACTTGATACAACCCAAGTTAGGGTTTCATATTCAACCCTTTTTCCTTGGTCATTTCACCACCAAGATCACCATCACTCACAATGGATTCAAACATGGTGTCTCCTTCTTTATCTATCCTATACATGATATTAGGAGGGAGTAGGGACACTCTAGAGGTGGTAATTTGCATATCAACCCTATATTTTGGGTAAATTACCATTTGTACCAAAATTAGTGCACAAGGTACTAACATTATTCAAACATGTTCAAACTTGGAATTTAGGCTTTCCACAAGCCACCACTTAGCATCATTCTCTCTCTTATGATGCTAAAACTTATAGGTCACGTTCAACATGTGACATATTGCAATATAACCCCTCAACTTTGGTAAATTGCACTTTGGTCCAAAATAAAGGAACATTGCTCAAACAACATTCAATTAGGACCAAACTTGGAACATAAGTGAGTCGCATGATAACAAAACACCTTAGAGGATTATATTAAAGTTCTAATCAACTTACTTAGCCAAAACAAATAGGGTTACCTCATAACCCAGATCAGGGTCATTACAAGTTATAAACCCCTAACAAGGATTTCGTCCCCGAAATCCCAGGTAAAGGGAGATAGATATTATTCATTCATCATATCATCAAGTCTCCACATAACATCTTAATGTCATGGAGATACCATAAAACTTTGATCAACACAAAGTTCTTCCACACAGGTTATCATAGAATATGTCACACATGACACATACTCTACTGTCTTTTTCATTATTGACTATAGAGTCAACTCTGTGTTAGGTAACACTTTTATTAGTCAGAGAAACATTATACATACCTTATTTAACTCAGGTGTCAAACCTCACTGATTTATCACCTTTCTCAACTTACGACTTTATGTGACAAGATTCTTAATTCTGGGGAGTCTTCCATGCTCCTCATTCAGTTTAGCATTTCACTTTCAAGGAAAGACCAGAGTTACATTCTGTCACCCACTTGGGACTACAAGTCTTATCATACATGTGTTGTGTCATCTAATCTGCTGACACAACACCAAACTTTCTTATTACTTGTACCAACTATCTCATTAGTTGTACATTCTCTTATCATAAGAGGAGGTTACTTATCAATTAAGAACTTATCTTAGAGGTATCTCTAGATGTTATGTATAAGTTGCCTTAACATATATAGATAGGGGTATTCTAAGGAATTATTTTTAGCTTGATAAGCTTTTCCCACAAAGATTTTACAATTGTTCCTTCAATTAGTACATTCTTATCAATGTTATGTTTATGCAGAGCATAAACCCCTAACATATGATGTCCATACTATTTTATGTAACTAGATTGATTTCATAGTTGGCCATCCTAGGTAACCAACATAAATCATCTGATAAGGAGTTATGTTTTTACTTTCCCATACCACCTGATATTTCTTATATGCCATAATTCCTTACTTTGGTATCCATCACATGTGTCAAAAACACATCACATCCTCATCATTTCCATCTCTTTGTTGTTATTACCAAAGCCACACATATAAAAGGATCTTTCTTTCATCTTGGGACATTACTTGTTACACATATCTTTATCTTAGAACCAAAGTCCAAGACGAACTGATACTTTTGTAAGTATCCATCAATTGAACACTTTTAACTCATGCACATCAAGTGTCATAAGACTCACTTGATTGCCATGTCCCTGAAAGGAAAGAACACAAAGAAACCTATTCCTCTTATCACCCATAATTACCCAGGGTTTTTTTATCAAAGAGAAGAGATTATCATCTCCTCTGATTATTGCATGAACTTTCAACTTTTCATGAGCCTTTTACTCTTATTTCATCCTAGTTTCCTTGCCATCAACATAGGAATTATAAGGTTGATTACATGTCATCACTTCTTTCTTTGTTATTGTCTAACATGTTCATGAACATTTTTGTGATTTTATTACATTTCCCATTTCCACATCATGGGAAAAGATCTTTATTATTCACACAAGCTTTATCAGACATGGATCATCTCCCTTGTCCTCATTCTCTTTATCATGAGGATTATACTTTTGACTTCCTCATACACACAGATTGATCTGAGATAATCTCAGATTCCATTTTTTTGCACTTAGGATGTGATACAAATGTCCCTACCATATTTCCAGTTTAGTTATACTCACTAGATTGTCTCAGAATGACTACTTGATCAGAGTAATTAGAAAGATAACAATCTAAGAGTTCCATACTCACCTTATCTTCAATAGCTGAATACCTGGCCAGGGTATACAAGTACTGAGATTAGGTAGTATGCACTTTATTTACTATTATGTTCCTTACTTTTCATATCATCAAAAACATAGGACTTAGCATTCCTGGATTTTCTCCAGGCATCACTTTTATATCTCATCCTCTTTCATACAGATAAGAGCAATTATAGAACATTTAAGAGAATACTGAACAGAATATAAATTCTAGTTCTCATCATTTCTTCCCTATGTTCCCATAGGGCAATCAATAGGGAGGTCCATAACAGCAATCCTTTTTATGATTATAAGATAACATCAAGATAAGGCATATCAAAATGAAAAAGCTCTATCTGACTGTTACCCCTTGCGGTCATCCACCGCTTCAGGTTGACTCAACACATAGAGTCTAGTTGTTTCATATTGTTGCTTTTGACTTTTTACACTATTGGGTTGTAACTTTCGTAAGCCCTACCGAGTCTACCTCGGTTGTTGAGTCATTTCCTCCCTTGTTTTTGAACAAAAGATTTAATATGCTCAACATGTCCATACTTATAACATGTCTTGCCCTCGTACCATGGTTTTATCAGTCTTATTACCGATGTAAACACTAAGCCATGGGTTCTTACAGGTGGAAAGTTAGGAATTTTTCCTATACATAGTGATTACTACCCTAGTGCACTAGACATTTATTGCACTGGTGGCACCGAAAACTTTGGCTTTTTAGAACAACTAGGAAAATGTCTTTAGAATTGTAATGACATTTCCTTAATTCTCAGCTTATTGCCCCTTCTTGGGCACTACCATCACATATGTACTATATGTTTATACTTATGGCAGAGTCTATTTTCTTGCCATATGTTAATCTTTCTCACATATTCCACTATTCTAACATCACTGTGTCATTCAAGACCCCTTATAGAGTCTGACGTTTCTGCATTAAGAACTGGTAACCTAGGTTGTAATGCTAGTATCCAGTCTACTATATTCATCACTGTTGTCATAACCAGTCCAATAAAAGCATAAAAATAGGATTCTCTATCTTGATTGGGTCAAGATGGGAATTCTCAGGCACTCGTTCTTCTCTTGCCCGATCCCTTGCACCCTCTCTTGGTGCAACAACATTGCTCTTAGCAACGTGTTCCTCGTGTTCTCCAGTCATTTTTTAAACTTCACCCTTTCTTCTGCATAAGAAGAAGTCACTATAGAGTATACTGGAGGACACTAGAACAGATTCAACATCTTAGTCCTATGTCTCTGTAGACTCAACGAACCTTAAGCTCTGATACCAAAACTGGAAATGGTCGTCATCAAATCGACAAACAAATCATTACTAATTAAGCGGAATAAACATAAACAACAGATTAACAAAAATCACTAAAATTTAAAACCATTTTGCAAGGAGATCCTTGTCCAGAAAACTTTTACTGAAAGATCTAAAACTCATACATATCATGATTACATTGTACACCATCTCATCTTGAGGATAACATATAACAGTTGCTCTATCAAAACACATACTGGAGCAACATAAAACCTCGAGGCATTTAAGCCAAAATCTCATATCATTCATGAAACTAGTACGAACCAACTCCAAGGATCTGAGAGTACAGAGACAACACATATGACTTCTATCTACAAGACATGACAGACAATACACTCAACCTGAGCTGTCACTGCTGCCTCAGTTGTTGTTCCTCCTCTGCAGAAAGATCTTTTCCACCTCGTGCACATCCACCTAAAAAAAATGTGGATCCCACAGGGTGAGACAATTGTCCCAGCGAGAGATATAACTCTCCGCCGACCATATTATTACCATAGATTAAGCATTTATAAACTGAGCAGATGTTCTTTTTATATTAACAGGCAGTATAATTCACTGTATGAACAGAATGAAGTAATCTCCTTTCTTAAGGAGAACATTGCATCTACCCATGGTAGAGTTATAAATCATCTATCTGCTTTGCAAGGAATGTAAAGAAACATAAATGTCATCTATCATCTAAGATGTATAACTAAATTGCACATCAAACAATATTTCTCATATTCGATCCTTAAGCAGATATGCTACACAGCTGAACATATTTTAACAATCACGCTTATGCCCTGAGGAGATGAAGCATACCCCATTCATCTCCAACCGACCACAAACTTCTCACAAGTCAGTACCAAGGTCAATGGGAGAGTCGGTTGCCATGACCTCACTTGTCTCGGTTAGTACAAGACCACTTAAGCTTAGCAGAACATCTTGTGTCGACTGCAAATAGCTGCGCCAGGGTACGTAGGCATCCTCACTTAGAGCTACAACGTCAACTGCACTCTCTTAGGGGAAACATCTACTAACAACCGTCCCCAGTTATGAAATTACTGAGTCATGACAACACAAGCACCATACTCTGAGCCACGGTCCAGTTCACCATGCTCAACATAGAGTCTATGACTAAAGTCGTACTCGAGCCAGGATATGACATATAGCCAAATCCCCATTCATTTTGGGATCATAAGGGGATCGGCTCACACATGGCCGTCCGTACTTACGCCCCCACATACTCAAAAGTATGCACTCCGGGTTATGCCGCGGGGAACCCATTTCATCATTCAACGAATCCTCACGCTGATGGATCTATGGTCAGGGCAATGTTTTATAGTTCTTAATGATGTATTACTTGTATTACATCATTCTTTTAGCATCAAATAAGTTATCATTATTAATCACAACAAATGCTACAAAGAAAAGTGTAACACATCTATCACATACTTTTTAGATCTTTAAAACACATGATACTTGGGATCTCAATCCCTCATCACATTACTAGGAATTCTCATCCCTTCACATCATTATCATGATTACTGGTTCTGGGTATTCAAAACCTTGGATCGTCACACAACATTGTTATCTCTATAACAAATAAACTTTACCTCTAGGTCCTCAGACCCAGGTATTCATTTTACTTGTTGTACAAGTATTCCATATGGCTCACAAGGCCATTACACATATTGTCACCTCTCACTAGGCAAAAACTTATTCATATTGCTCACAAAGCCATTACACATCTTGTCACCTCTCACTAGGCAACAACTTATTCATATTGCTCACAAAGCCATTACACATCTTGTCACCTCTCACTAGGCAACAACTTATTCATATGGCTCACAAAGCCATTAATCATCACACTTGTCATACAAGTACTTAACATGCCTCACAAGCCTTATGTAATAAGAGAATTGCAACCTTCCTATCATTAGGGTTAGGGTTTCTCTTTATATTCGAATAGGGTTTCATGTTCATATTATTAATCTAAACCCTAATTCATTGCTCCACACATCTAGGAGCATACATTGATATCATAAGTATTCAATCATACTTATTTATTCTCATTATTTATCATTAAATGATTATCAACACAAAGTATGAGTTTCTCTCTCATCCTGACTAGGATAATGATTGCATCATACTTTATTAACTTGGCTTAACCCTTCTCAAGGCATGTTAGCCTACACTTATCAAAGTGCATTAAACTCATTACCTCTCAATGTAACAATTAACATGACACACTTCATGTGTTACTCATCCAAGTATATTGGATTTGAGGTGCATCAAGGTGTATCAACCTTGAGATGTTGGATATGATATTTATCATGTCTTGATGTATCACTTCCCTCATCACTTTTAACTTGCTTAAGTTCATCAACTTTTCTTGTATTAGGGTATTTCCCATCCTAATACTTTATGCACTAACTCATTGATAAATGTATATTTATCCCTTTTATTTATATATCTTTGATATTTGTGTAAGATTATTTTGTTATTTATTCTCTTAGTTTCATAATTAATTGTGTTATTTTAGATTTTTCTCTTTAATTGGAGTTTTAATTCTATTTTCTTGGGTTTTGTAGGAAAATTACACAATTTGCAGCATTCCTGAAATTCATATATACCCTCCACCAAAAGTGACATAAATCTTGCATTCGAACTCCAAATTGAGTGTACAAGTATTCATTGGAAAGAGAATTTAATTTTATAAAATAAAATCCTATTATTTGTACCGCTCTTATTATTTTCATGGGAGATAAATATGTTCGAAATTACTGCTGCGAGAATCTACATTAAAGGAAGTTACATGATCAAGATAATTAAAGACAACCAACTTTTGATTTGACCAGATCCATAAAATTCAAAAATTGGTCTCCCTCTCTTTTTCCCCCTCTTTTGAGGGCAGCCTACCCCCTCCCCCTCCTATAAAAGGAAGGACTCTTCACTTGTAAAAGCATTCAATTCTTCATTCCATTTCATCCAATTTTTAGTTGTAGACCACATCTTGTATAATGTTGGATCTCATTTTAGTTTGCATTTCTTCTAGTCTTGTTATGTCTGAGTAAATCTCTCTGGGGCATGGGAGTATCCCCTTAGCCCAGTTCTATTCAATATAATTAGTTATATTCCTCCATCGAACAAATGTCTTCTCTCTGTTTATGTGTGGTTATTTGGATGATCTGATATATTCTTATGGAGTGATATGACCGTGGATCTTTGTAAGAACGAGACAATAGTCCCTTCATTGCGATTATCATCTTTTCATCTTTTTAATCTTATTCTTGTTATAATCCTTGGTGATGTGACCACCTGAGCCTTGGGTTTGAATGCCAGTTTGAATTCACATACTTTTTTATATGACCGTGGATAATGGCATGTTGGACGGTTGGGCAATGATCTGTGAACGCCGGGACCAACGGGTTCACAGGAAGTCCGACCCTTGTGATTTTGTCTGTAAGGACATGTAAACACAAGGTCCTGATTTGATCCTTGGAGTTTAGAATTTGATTAGTTGAATATGAATGTGGTTTTGGTGGTGATCTTTTGAACCCCAGATCTTTATTTCTTGATTAGTTAAACTTTATTTCAGCACTATTATTTTTTGTTCTTAGTTTTAAACAACATTCTCATCGGAATTTATTTCTTGTACTTGCGATCGGGTTTGGATTTTGACTTTTCTTTTCTGCCATCCCTTGGATCGATACCTATCTATACTAAGTTGACTTTTTGTTCGCAACAAGTTGACAACTGGGTTAGAAGGTTAAACTCTAGGACTTTTCCTAGTAATTGTTGTGTGTACAACGACGTGCATCAATTTGGCGCCGTTACCGGGGACGGCACAATTATTTTTCAGATCTGGTTGTCTGTATATCTTGTATAATCCTTGTTCATATTCTCTAACTTTCATAACTTTAGTCTTTTTTATAATTTATTTTAGATTTTTAGAATTTCTTTTTGCCTTCCGAGCACAATTTCGGAAGTGTATCTCCTCTTTCTGCTGAGTTTCCATTCCAGCAGTACTACTTTCTAGTTACTTTTTTTTTAGTAATTTTAGTTTATTTCATAATTTTTTAGATTTATAATTTTTAGTTCTCTTTGTAATTTTTGACTAACCTCTTATCTCGTAATCTTTCTTCTCTCATTTGTTGATTGACATATCTTTCAGGAACTTTTCTTTTTAAATGGAGTGGGTATCCCAATATCCCCCATAATGTTATTACTGTGGTCTTTACCACTATGCATCTCTTGCCTGCCCGACTCTTCCCCATGCTTATGAGAACACCCCTTCTAATTGTGAGCCCTTTCATCCTGGTGGGTACAATGTGAATCCACATTTTTTTGAGAACCATTATGGGGAACCTTGTTGTCCATACTCTAATGGGGGATATGATCAACAATATTTTGTGGGGTGTAAGCAACAAAACCTTGGGGGTTATGAACATGTTAATGAAACCCAATGTAATCCTCAACAAGAAGAGAGACTTGGGGCCTTAGAGAAGATATCAGTAGAAGGAGAAACAAAACTAAAAACCAGCCAAGCCTTATTAACCACCCTGCTAGAAGCCCAAACCCAAAATATAGATTGTTCAAATATGTTTCCTCATGAATTGGTGACACCTTATAATATTGAATATTCCTACCAAGATGGACGCAATGGAAATTATAATCCACCATCTTCTGGAGATTATTATGAGGAGCAATGCCACCCAAAACAATATGAGGAGTACTATGGCCAGGGACACTATGGGGAGTGTGGCGAGGATGACCAAAATTTTGGGGTGTATAAATCCTATGGTGAAATGCAAATTAATCTTGAACTGGAAGAGAGACTTAAGGCCCTAGAAAAGATGGTAGTAGAAGGACAAGCAAAACTTGAATCCAGTCAAGCCATGTTAGCTACCTTACTAGAGGATCAATCACAAACTCCCCCAATAGAGATTGAGCAACCCAAGATGGTTCTTCCTGACGACGACGATGATGATCCTTATTTTGTGTCATATATGTCGGATCCTGAAGAAATAGAACAAACTATGGAGCCATATTTTGTGTGTGATGAGGACATTGGTATCCCTATCTTTCCTTTAGAGACTCTATTACTTGAATATGAAATGTCAAAGCAGGAGAGTCATTCTGAAGATCCAACAACTCCTCCCATCCTCAACATAAATCTGAATGATACCATAGACCAATACCCTTCTTTTGAGTCTATTTTGGATAATGAGCATCTAATCCCCTTTATGATTCTTCCCAAGTCGTCACAGCCAATTTCCATCCCACACATGGCTGATCTAGAAGGGGAGATACCACCGTTGGAAGAAGCCCACACACCCCCTTCTGTTGTTTGCAAGGAAGACATCATCATCCCTCCTAAATACTTGGGGAACCCTTGTACAAAAGTATTAGAGACATATGTTATATCAACAATGAAACTTACCAAACCCAATGTTGATGGCATTAATTTTAAGGAGAAACAAAATCTTTTGTAAATGATTTTAAATTGTTTGTATTAACATCGATTCTCCCATATGCAAGTCATCATGATGGTGGAAAACCTGAACCAGATCCTCCATCCGACTCAGTTCATCATGCTCTACTGGCATTACTTGTCGGGTACCCGCCAACCTCCCCCAATCCACATCCATCTTCAACACTTCCCTTGCCATCGAAGGAAGATCTATGGATATTATTGGAGGGAATGTGAGGTGAAAGAAAATATGAGCACCCCACTAAGCTTCTACAATTACCCTATCATAGGGTACATTATGAAGCTCCTCAGATAAAGGTCCCAACCCTCATACACATCCCCTTTAGCTGGACATTTTTTGAGCTACTTGGGCCACCTGGAAATCCTCTCTCTTCTCTTCCCTCCATATCGGGTTTCGATTTTGCTCGGGACGAGCAAAAATCTAAGTCCGGGGTGGAGGTGGGTGGTATGTTTCTATTCCACCCCCTTATCTTTTTTATTCTTGCATTATTTCTACCTTTTTTTGCATATAGTTGTTTTGTTCATGGCCATTATCTAGTCGGCCATGTTTTTATTTCTTTTGTTGCAAAATGGCCTTTATCTAGTTGCCCAATATGAATAGATATTTATTATTGTACCCCTTTGAGTTTAGTAAATCTTTTACAAAAAATTATTACAAATTGCCATGTTTGAAACCACCATGTCACCTAGGATCCCAAAATAGCATCACTCCTTGGAAAAGTTGGCCAGTCGTATATAATCAATCAAAACCAAACACAAATTTTCTCTATTTTCAAGCATTGATTAACTTGATATAAATCTTGTATAATGTGATTGACATGAATGTTCTTTCTGATGTAATGACACTTTCAAAAAAAAAGGAGAAAATAAATATGTGAAGTTATAGGCACAAGGACACCTTTTGTTTCCCCCTTATTTTCTCTCTAAAAAAAGAGAAGCAAAGAATCACCACCAGACAAAAATCAAGTCCGGGGTGGCATGCTTCCCATAAAAAAAAATTCCATACCCCACAAAGGGATGTACCATCAAAAGATGCCAAAAGTGCACATGAAAAAAATTGTGACCAATGTAGCCACAACTCCACAAATCTAAATCCCAAGTCGAATAGAGGAGGGATCAAAACAATTCATCACTTCTTTCTTTGTTTTCACACCCCTAATTTCATCTTGTTCTTGTGCAAAAACTCACAAAAAAATACATTTATAAAAATGAGAGTGTCAAAGCAAAAGTAAGATGAAGCATGTTTTTCTACAAAATCTTGATTTAGAACCAAGATATGATATTTGTTTTTAATAGGGAATATAGAATTTTGTGTTTTGTGGTTTTAGGAGATTGGGTTGCTTGGACAAATTTGGAGGTAAGGAATAAAGTGATGTTACAAGGGTGAGGATTGACATGTTGTTAGTATAAATTAGAATAATTTGTGATTTTATCTGTTTGAGGACAAACAAAGATTCAAGTCCGGGGTATTTTGATAAATATATATTTATCCCTTTTATTTATATATCTTTGATATTTGTTTAGAATTATTTTGTTATTTATTCTCTTAGTTTCATAATTAATTGTGTTATTTTAGATTTTTCTCTTTAATTAGAGTTTTAATTTTATTTTCTTGGGTTTTGTAGAAAAATTACACAATTTGCAGCAGTCCTGAAATTCATATATACCCTCCACCAAAAGTGACATAACTCTTGCATTCGAACTCCAAATTGAGTGTACAAGTATTCATTGGAAAGGAAATTTAATTTCCTAAAATAAAATCATATTATTTGGATCTCTTTTTTCTATTTACGGGAGAGAAATATGTTCGAAATCGCTGCTGCGAGAATTTGCATTAAAGGGAGTTACATGGTCAAGATAATTAAAGACAACAAACTTTCGATTTGACCAGATCCAGAAAATTCAAAAATTGGTCTCCCTCTCTTTTTCCCCCTCTTTTGAGGGCATCCTACCCCCTCCCCCTCCTATAAAAGGAGGGACTCTTTACTTGTAAAAGTATTCCATTCTTCATTCCATTTCATCCAATTTTTAGTTGTAGACCACATCTTGTATAATGTTGAATCTCATTTTAGTTTGCATTTCTTCTAATCTTTTTATGTCTAAATAAATCTCTCTGGGGCATGGGAGTAGCCCCTTAGCCCGGTTCTATTCAATATAATCAGTTATATTCCTCCATCGAATAAATATCTTCTCTCTATTTATGTGTGGTTATTTGGATGATCTGATATATTCTTATGGAGTGATATGATCGTGGATCTCTGTAAGAACAAAACAATAGTCCCTTCATTGCGATTATCATCTTTTAGTCTTTTTAATCTTATTCTTGTTATAATCCTTGGTGACGCGGCCACCTGAGCCTTGGATTTGAATGCCAGTTTGAATTCACATACTTTTTAATATGACCGTAGATAATGACATGTTGAACGGTTGGGCAACGATCCGTGCACGCCGGGACCAACGGGTTCATGAGAAGTCTGACCCTTGTGATTTTGTCCCTAAGGACATGTAAACACAAGGTCCTGATTTGATCCTTGGAGTTTAGAATTTGATTAGTTGAATATGAACGTAGTTTTGGTGGTGATCTTTCGGACCCCAGATCTTTATTTCTTGATTAGTTAAACTTTATTTCAACACTTTTTTTTTTGTTCTTAGTTTTAAACAACCTTCTCATCGGAATTTTTTTCTTGTACTTGCGATCGGATTTGGATTTTGACTTTTATTTTCTGCCGTCCCTTGGATCGATACCTATCTATACTAAGTTGACTTGTTGTTCACAACAAGTTGACTTGTTGTTCACAACAAGTTGACAACTGGGTTAGAAGGTTAAACTCTAGGACTTATCCTAGTGATTGTTGTGTGTACAATGACACACATCACTCATCACATTTATGTTGTAGTTCATTGGCCATAAGTCACACACTTGAATTACCCAACTATCATAAAGTGATATGGTCTCATCTCGAGTTAAGGCATTGTTGATATACCATTATCAACCACTTTAGGTGTTTCACCTATCAAGGTATTAACCACACCATTACTTGGTGTTAGACTCATCACTCCTAAGAGTATTTTGCCCTCACCTTTACAAGGTGCATCAAATTGAATCATGTATGTCAAGTTGAACACATGTATTGGGTTAGGTGTATATTGATATAGGCATCATCATATCCCTCATACCCTTACCCATTAAGGTATCAACCTTACCATTCATATGGTGTATCAACTTGACCCTTCATGGGTGTAACATCCTCACCTCACTTGAAGATATTGGCCACACCCTAATTTAGTGTATTGGCCATCACATGTACTAGGGTACTAACCACCTTGCCACTCTCATCATCTAGTGTATTGGGTTACCCTCCATCTCATTTTAGAGATAGGTGCTCAACACCATATCATCCAAAAGGTGTATGCTTAACCCAATATCCATTTAAAGGTATATACTTACTACCCATATCACCTAGAAGTGTATGTGTGCTTACCATATTGACCTTGAGGTGTATGTATGCTTCCATATCGGGTTTGAGGTGTATGTGTGCTTCCATATCACTTTTGAGGTGTGTGTGCTTCACACCATATCGGTCAAATAGGTGTGTGCTTGCTCACCATATCACTTTAGAGGTGTATGTGTGCTTCACACCATATCGGGCAAAGAGGTGTGTGATTCACACCATATCGGGCAAAGAGGTGTGTGTGTGCTTCACACCATATCGGGCAAAGAGGTGTGTGCTTGATCAATATCATTTTTGAGGTGTTTGCTTGACCTCATATCGTGTAAGAGGTGTATACTACACCACCATATCGTGCAAGAAAGTATTAAATCATATCCATATCATTTTAGTGAAGTAGGTGCATCACCATATCGGGTTAGAGGTGTTTGCTTGTGTGCTTGAACCCGATATCACTTTATAAGGTGTTACCATCTTATTCAAGCTCTAGACCTTCGTTCTAACTGTTATAGTTCATGGAAACAGGTCTAAGAAACTATTAGAACTCATAATGTCATCAACCATTTCAGAAAACTTCCGAATTAAAAGTAGATCATTAAGTATAGCAATTTAGGTGATGAATAATAACATGATAGAGTTCAAGTTATATAACCCACCTCAAGAACAACTTCAAAGATCCAAGCTCCAAAGATCCACGTTCCTAAGGTTGAAGATGACTTATCAAAATCTAAGGCTCGTTCATAACTCCTTCATATACAAGGAATCACCAAGGATAAGCAATTGGTGAAGAAGAAAAGAAAGGAAGATCATAACCCTAAAATCATGCTTCAATTCAAGGTTGAAGATGATCATGGCCTCACCTTAAGGTTAAGTATTGAGATCCTTCTTGCTCCTTAGCACCTTGCAAGATACCTGTTACGACCCCATCTGGGAAGAGTTGTTACGACCCCATCTGAGCTTAATTGGTAAACTAGGGTTTACCTAGACAATTGCAAAGATTAATTGGAATAATCATTCTTGAAATCTAATTAATGACGATAACACAATTAGGATGTTTTAACTATGATAAGAAGTCTAAATGTTCTTTTGTCTTGAGAATTAGGGTTTGAGAAACATAAACCCTAATCGGCTCAAATTAGGGTTTTGATGATACATGAATACAGAATTTGATAAGTAGAATGTCTCACTAAATGATTTTTAGTATTTTATGCGTAACTCTAATTTACTTCAAATTTGGATATGATTTGGATATATAAAATGTGAACAACATTGGAAAATATCAGAATTTTTGAAGAATGATCTGACCTGTTTATCGGCCGAGTTTTAAACTCGACCGATCACATTTTCAGATTTATATAGCAGTGTGGTAATTGAATTTTATCTTTTTATTGGTATATCCAATTGATCTCAAATTTTAACTGTGATTGAAAAATATAATTTTAGACACTCTGTTAAATTGGCGTAATTGTTGGATGACTTTTTGATCTCTACATTAAAGGTGTCGGTCGAGTTCTGTGCAGGACAAACTCGGCCGAATATTCTGCAGACTGTAATATAGCAGTGCACTGTTCGATTTTTAATTAATTATTGGTAACTAGATATGATCTCAAATTTTTACTGGAGGTCTGAAACTTCATTAGGAATAACATATAAAATTTCCAGAATTTTTGGAGCTTCTGTTAGCTATTCAGTAGGCGAATTACAGAAGCTATTGTGAAACTGAATATTCAGCTAATATAATTAAAGTTGAGTGTTGGGTCAATATGCAATTGACCCAAGCAGCTCAAATTGACTTATATGATCGACCACACACACACATAGCTCTCATTCTTCGTCATTCATTCCAGAGAAACGAGCTCCTAGAGAGAGAGGGAGAGTTAGGGTTTGAGAGAAGAAAGTGGGGGAATTGCTGAATTAGGGTTTTGCGATTCCAGGAAGGGTGAAATCAAGTAAGTTTGGATTCTTTGCATAGACTTTTATGGTGAATCTTCTCTCTCATGTCAAGATTCCGTCCATGCTCTGATTTGATCCAAGATGATGTCGAAATTCCCTCTTTTCTCACCCTTTCTTCATAATCCCTCATTTTCAAGGTTCCCGAGTTGAATGAAAGAAGAATTGGGAGATTTGCTAGGGATTTGATGTGAGTTCGAGATTCCCTGAGTTGAGCTGCAGTTTTGAGGTGTTTTCACACCTTAGGGTGAGTGGGTTCTTCCTTCAAACAGTGTAATGCACAAATTTGATTATAGCATCAAAATCCCTAATTGCTTAGTATGTGATTCTAAAATCTAAAATGTCCGTTTGATTTAAGATTGTTGCAAATTGATATGATATGGATTCCTTCTCTGTTTTAAATGATTCCTAAATGGTAGATTCATATCAGAAACGTATACAACACTTCCTAGTGAGAATGCTTTTCATATTTATATCAAATGATGTAGTTAGGGTTTAACCTAATTGAGACATCACTAGAGTTTCAGCTTTATTGAAAAGGACTAGTAATCCTATAAGTGGTTAGGATGTACCTCATGGGTTATCTTAATTGAATTTATCCTTGATACATGATATTTCAGTGAATGGTATGGGAAACCTAAATTTAGTTAAATTTCCATGGTTTCATATCTATATTGATTGTATATGATTTGTTGAAAACAATCTTTATTTAGTGAATGCTTATATCCTATGAAATTCTTATGAGAGCCATGTGATAAGTGATGAGGCAAATGAAACCCTAAGAGTAGGGTGATGGCATGTGATGAATGAATAAGGCAAATTAAACCCTAAGGATAGGGTGTTCAATGAATCATGTTAAGGTGATATGAAAGGTTTTGATATGAGACGTGGTGATGCTTAATTGTTGAATTGTATGTTTCTAGTGCATTTAACTTTATATGCTTGTTCTCTCTGAGTTAATATCTGCATACTGCAGGGTTTCTTATTTTCAATGCATATCTCGTAAATTGCAGGTGATGAGATATGACATGCCCTAGAAAGGGATGTTACTGAGACATGATATATGTTGAATACATGAGTTATGATGCTTCTTATGATATGATATGGCAGGCCATGTGAGCCTTGTGAGAAATGTTAAATGAATTATGATTTATGTTTAAAATGTACCTATAATGTTAATGTTAGACTTAGGTGCCCTGAACACCGTAGAACCCCTTTGACAGGTCTGCTTCTTAGGGGTGAAACTCGTGTCCAACATCAACGCGTGCGATGTCACGGTGGCACGAGGACAGAGAGACAGTGTTCAACATCAACGCGTGCGATGTCACGGTGGCACTGGAGTAAATAGGGGTTATTCAACAACAACACGTGCGATGTCACGGTGGTAACCCAGACCCCCTGAGCCTGTGTACTCAGGTTAGAGGAGGAGTCCAGAGCACTCAATGTTAGTGCAGTGAGGCCGATGAGCCTGAAGGCCGATGAGCCTGTGGTCCTGTAGCAGAACAGGGCTGGCGTCAGACTTAGCATTTCTCGGGTGTGTCGCTAAGTCTTGTACGGTGTGGTCGTAGTGCACTGCGAGTCTCTATGCAGAGTACACTGCATAGATCAGGGCATAATCTAAAATATGATCATATAGGTTCACAGAGTCCCTTATAAATGAAAGAGTTAAGGAATACTAGAGCATAGTCTTCTAGTAGCTATTCTTTGGATGCAATATTTACATTCTTTGTTATTTCAATTATATTGTTTTAGAACTGCTCAGTGTAGTATTTATTTTTGTTAAATTTCATATCGTTTACTCAAATTATATCTATAGTCACATTAGTGCATTAGTCTGTTTCCATGAAGTACTCATTCACTGAGCGAGTAGGCTCACCCCTCTACTCAAACATTTTTAGGGTTAACCGCGTGGACTTGAAGATGGTCAGAGCATCAGTGTAGATCTGCCACAGGAGTCAAGTATCAGATTAGTTGAGTCAGTCGGTCCTTGTCACTCTAGGTCCTCAGTAAGAGTTAAGAGAGAGAGTTGTAATTACAATGTGTAATATTGTTCCTCTTTGATATGTATGCTAATTAGCAAGTTTCATGTGCATAATGTGTGAGAGACATCATGAATGTTTATATATGTATCTTTACTATTAAAGTTTGATTAGTAAAGGAAATGTTCAGATTCCCTTGTTAAGATGTTTTATGTGGTTCAATGCGAAGAGACAAGAGTTTTTAAGAAAAGAAAAAGTTAAGGGTGTTCTTTGTGTTACATATAAATCCTATCTTATGCCCTAATCTCATGATTTGAGGAAATTGTGAGATCGGGGTTTAACAGCTTGGTATCAGAGCTTAGGTTGAGTTGTCACGGACCATTAAGTTAGTAAGTTAGAGTCCTAAGTGTGGCAGATAGGAGATGTTTGATGTTAGATTTGGGGATTTGAGTATTTGGATATCCTGGCCCGATATCTGAGTACTTGGATCAGCCAGTACAAGCTACTCTGTCTATTCTCTCATGTATACCCTGGCCAGGTATACAATGGAAGAATGGGCTAGAGAGGAACCCTAGAAATATTAGGGTTAGAAAACGAGAAAAGAAACAAGAATTAAGAGCATAAATGTAAAAGGAGATAGAACTTACATTTCATAATGTTATTTTTATTGGAAATGTATAGAAATGCTCTTATATGTTTGAATTGAAATATTCAATACTTTGAAATATGGGTCTTTAATATCTGTTGTACACTATGCAATTGTAGCATTTATTGATTTCATTCTTTGTAACAAGTAGACTAGAATTGACCTTTGAATGAGCTTTTGTTTCTATGGTTTTGCCCGCTGATTCGAGTGTAATTGACATCAGCAGGCCTGTTTAGGTTTTCAGTCTGTACGCGATTCGGCCGAGTTGTATGTGATTCGGTCGAGTTTCCTTAATAGGAAATCGAACAGCAAACTGATCGGCCGAGTTGTATGTAATTCGGCCGAGTTTCATTTTTAGGAAATCAAACAGCAAGTTGATCGGTCGAGTTTCAAGCGGATCGGACGAGTTGTGAAGCAATCGGCCGAGTTTCTGACCAATCGGCCGAGTTTCTGAGCTGTGAGTGGCAGTTCAGGAAGAATGTAATCCGTTGTAGTTCTTGGCTTTAGGACTTCAGGTTTGGCCTGGTCCAGTTGGCAGGATGCGTTACTAGGATCTAATGAATCCTATCAATAATATAATAAGAATAGAATTTGAATAATTAGACCCACATCAGAGTAAGAATGTATATACAGTAAGATGTTGAAACAGATGGGCAAGATCAGAACAACTAAGAATTAGTTGAAACTGATATCTGAGGTTCAACTTTGGGGTCTCAAATGTGAAACCCTTAATTGGGAATAATAGAACATGATATGAAGTTCATAATCATTTCATTGATTGATATTACATGAACTATACATATGAAATATAGAAAAGATATGTGAAATGTATGTATGGTTCAAGATAACAAGAATCAATCATGAAGAATGAATCATATAATAGAGTATAATGCTTTTATGAACTCTAAAGCAAAGGCTAAGTAGAGAATAGGGTTGAGCATTCAATAGGTCCATAAAAGTAAAGAGGATCGTATGAACATGTAATTCATAAGACTAGAACAACAAACTAGTTTCTAAGCAAAGAACATAGGTATAGTTTAACGAATGAATAAGTCATACAAAGGTGGACTGTATTCAGAAGAGAAAAACTTGATTGAAAGAGAAACTATGTTTGACCCATGCATGATCCACTTGATTTAAACAAATGAAGAATATGTAATGTATTCAACATGAGGAAAAACTAATAGAAGGACTATTAATTTAGAACGTTAACTTCACAATAGTATAAAGATAAAGGAGGAAATATGTGCAACATGGTATACATGACCATACATATGAATAAGCAACATGGTCATAAGAGAAAAATTTAGAATTAAAGATGACGGGTTAAAGAGTAGTATATGGTAAGAGGACTATGAAACATAAGAAAGGGTTTGAAATATGATGGAGAAGTTATAAAATAAAGAGGTTGTGAGATTCAGGCAAGTGCTAATTAATCAAATATCTCTGTTGATAACTAAGTAAATCTACATACGAGAATGTATTAAGGGAATGTTTGAATACAAGTATTCCAAGTCTTAAAATCATCTTCTCTTTCATATATTCCTTAATGAGAGCAAGGTGGGAATGAAATGATAAGAGAAAATGAATCATATATGATGCATAACTACCTTGGTGGGGTCATCTAGTGAATGTAATAGTAACATTCAATATGATGAAGTGCGATAAGAAATAAATTCTTGTGTGATAACAAGAATGATGAATAATCTATTCCTATCTTAAATGCTTCAATGTTAATGATGTTTATTGTATATAATCATATGAAAAGGATAGGTAGCAAAAAGTAAAGAAGTAATGAATGAGCAGAGAGATATGGGAAAACACTAGCTTTGTGTAATATGTGAATTTGTTTTACATGTATGATTTGTTGAAGGCATATTAAGGTATGAAAGTTGGTTCTACATATGATTTCAGTGTATTTGTGCAAGCTATATGTTAAATTAAAGGCGTATGATAGTTGTAGTAATTCATACCTGATATGCATCTTACTATTGTATATTTGTGACATGGTGATACGGTTTGGATGATGTCAGAACATATGGAGAGATACCCTGAACAAGGTAGTCATACTTATTCACTCATATTAATAGAAAGGGATGATAATTAGATTGTTTGGACAAGTAACCCTAATGAGGTGTAGCTTGTTATACCTAGCTCTAATATAAGTGAGTGATGGTAATTGAGTATGATTAATGCTTGAATGACTGATACAATTGTGGATTACATTATTACTATTGTTGAAACCCTAAAATGATATAATACGATGGTTACACTTTGAATTGTGTGTGGGCCCATAACCCACAGGTCCCAGGATCGAAACAGGATAGTATGGAATGAGGTGGTAATGCTTCACCTCATGCATCCATGACCCAATGGGGATGCCAAGAGTAGTATTGTGCAATTGATTGTTGAATCTAGTCTTTTAATTTAAGACTATTTTGCTATCTGAGTAGCATGTTATTAAAGTTTAAAACAACATGGTGAACTTGCTTTTGTCACCTAAAGGTGATACAGAACAATATAACTCTCTGAGCAGCATAAGTTGAGATAGTTGTATCAGAGTATCAGAGTTGCGCAGTGAAAGCGTGGTGGTTTATCTTTGCATTCTATGTTTGACTGTGGCATAAAGAATTTGCTTGATATCATTGAGAACTATTTGAAATATGTTGAGATTTAGTAAAGAATTAAAAGATCTAATGTTGAAAACTACATTCAGGTATGAAATACAAGAGTATAATGACATGGAAGGCTTTAGAATCTTAGAATAACCTTGAATATATCTTTCTTGTAGGTTTATGTTTCGAGGACGAAACATTCTAAGGGGGGAAGAGTTGTTACGACCCCATCTGAGCTTAATTGGTAAACTAGGGTTTACCTAGACAATTGCAAAGATTAATTGGAATAATCATTCTTGAAATCTAATTAATGACGATAACACAATTAGGATGTTTTAACTATAATAAGAAGTCTAAATGTTCTTTTGTCTTGAGAATTAGGGTTTGAGAAAAACATAAACCCTAATCGGCTCAAATTAGGGTTTTGATGATACATGAATACAGAATTTGATAAGTAGAATGTCTCACTAAATTATTTTTAGTATTTTATTCGTAACTCTGATTTACTTCAAATTTGTATATGATTTGGATATATAAAATTTGAACAACATTGGAAAATATCAGAATTTTTGAAGAATGCTCTGACCTGTTTATCGGCCGAGTTTCAAACTCGACTGATCACATTTTCAGATTTATATAGCAGTGTGGTAATTGAATTTTATCTTTTTATTGCTATATCCAATTGATCTCAAATTTTAACTGTGCTTGAAAAATATAATTTTAGACACTCTGTTAAATTCGAGTAATTTTTGGATGACTTTTTGATCTCTACAGTAAAGGTGTCGGTCGAGTTCTGTGCAGGACAAACTCGACCGAATATTCTGCAGACTGTAATATAGCAGTGCACTGTTTGATTTTTAATTAATTATTGGTAACTAGAAATGATCTCAAATTTTTACTGGATATCTGAAACTTCATTAGGAATAACATATAAAATTTCCAGAATTTTTGGAGCTTCTTTTAGCTATTCAGTAGGCGAATTACAGAAGCTATTGTGAAACTGAATATTCAGCTAATATAATTAAAGTTGAGTGTTGGGTCAATATGCAATTGACCCAAGCAGCTCAAATTGACTTATATGATCGACCACACACACACATAGCTCTCATTCTTCGTCATTCATTCCAGAGAAACGAGCTCCTAGAGAGAGAGGGAGAGTTAGGGTTTGAGAGAAGAAAGTGGGGGAATTGCTGAATTAGGGTTTTGCGATTCTAGGAAGGGTGAAATCAAGTAAGTTTGGATTCTTTGCATAGACTTTTATGGTGAATCTTATCTCTCATGTCAATATTCCGTCCATGATCTTATTTGATCCAAGATGATGTCGAAATTCCCTCTTTTCTCACCCTTTCTTCATAATCCCTCATTTTCAAGGTTCCCGAGTTGAATGGAAGAAGAATTGGGAGATTTACTAGGGATTTGATGTGAGTTCGAGATTCCCTAAGTTGAGCTGCAGTTTTGAGGTGTTTTCACACCTTAGGGTGAGTGGGTTCTTCCTTCAAACAGTGTAATGCATGAATTTGATTATAGCATCTAAATCCCTAATTTCTTAGTATGTGATTCTAAAACCTAAAATGTCCGTTTGATTTAAGATTGTTGCAAATTGATATGATATGGATTCCTTCTCTGTTTTAAATGATTCCTAAATGGTAGATTCATATCAGAAACATATACAACACTTCCTAGTGAGAATGCTTTTCAGATTTATATCAAATGATGTAATTAGGGTTTAACCTAATTGAGACATCACTAGAGTTTCAGCTTTATTGAAAAGGACTAGTAATCCTATAAGTGGTTAGGATGTACCTCATGGGTTATCTTAATTGAATTTATCCTTGATACATGATATTTCAGTGAATGGTATGGGAAACCTAAATTTAGTTAAATTTCAATGGTTTCATATCTATATTGATTGTATATGATTTGTTGAAAACAATCTTTATTTAGTGAATCTTATATCCTATGAAATTCTTATGAGAGCCATGTGACAAGTGATGAGGCAAATGAAACCCTAAGAGTAGGGTGATGGCATGTGATGAATGAATAAGGCAAATTAAACCCTAAGGATAGGGTGTTCAATGAATCATGTTAAGGTGATATGAAAGGTTTCGATATGAGACGTGGTGATGCTTAATTGTTGAATTGTATGTTTCTAGTGCATTTAACTTTATATGCTTGTTCTCTCTGAGTTGATATCTGCATACTGCAGGGTTTCTTATTTTCAATACATATCTCGTAAATTGCAGGTGATGAGATATGACATGCCCTAGAAAGGGATGTTACTGAGACATGATATATGTTGAATACATGAGTTATGATGCTTCTTATGATATGATATGGGAGGCCGTGTGAGCCTTGTGAGAAATGTTAAATGAATTATGATTTATGTTTAAAATGTACCTATAATGTTAATGTTAGACTTAGGTGCCCTGAACACCGTAGAACCCCTTTGACATGTCTGCTTCTTAGGGGTGAAA
Source organism: Alisma plantago-aquatica (assembly GCA_963693085.1). Taxonomy (NCBI): domain Eukaryota; kingdom Viridiplantae; phylum Streptophyta; class Magnoliopsida; order Alismatales; family Alismataceae; genus Alisma; species Alisma plantago-aquatica. Next base: position 1,975,949,154 of record OY856409.1, on the reverse strand, counting down.
CTCGTGTCCAACATCAACGCGTGCGATGTCACGGTGGCACGAGGACAGAGAGACAGTGTTCAACATCAACGCGTGCGATGTCACGATGGCACTGGAGTAAATAGGGGTTATTCAACAACAACGCGTGCGATGTCACGGTGGTAACCCAGACCCCCTGAGCCTGTGTACTCAGGTTGGAGGAGGAGTCCAGAGCACTCGATGTTAGTGCAGTGAGGCCGATGAGCCTGAAGGCCGATGAGCCTGTGGTCCTGTAGCAGAACAGGGCTGGCGTCAGACTTAGCATTTCCCGGGTGTGTCGCTAAGTCTTGTACGGTGTGGTCGTAGTGCACTGCGAGTCTCTATGCAGAGTACACTACATAGATCAGGGCATAATCTAAAATATGATCATATAGGTTCACAGAGTCCCTTATAAATGAAAGAGTTAAGGAAGACTAGAGCATAGTCTTCTAGTAGCTATTCTTTGGATGCAATATTTACATTCTTTATTATTTCAATTATATTGTTTTAGAACTGCTCAGTGTAGTATTTATTGTTGTTAAATTTCATATCGTTTACTCAAATTATATATGTAATCACATTAGTGCATTAGTCTGTTTCCATGAAGTACTCATTCACTGAGCGAGTAGGCTCACCCCTCTACTCAAACATTTTTAGGGTTAACCGCGTGGACTTGAAGATGGTCAGAGCATCAGTGTAGATCTGCCACAGGAGTCAAGTATCAGATTAGTTGAGTCAGTCGTTCCTTGTCACTCGAGGTCCTCAGTAAGAGTTAAGAGAGAGTTGTAATTACAATGTGTAATATTGTTCCTCTTTGATATGTATGCTAATTAGCAAGTTTCATGTGCATAATGTGTGAGAGACATCATGAATGTTTATACATGTATCTTTACTATTAAAGTTTGATTAGTAAAGGAAATGTTCAGATTCCCTTGTTAAGATGTTTTATGTGGTTCAATGCGAAGAGACAAGAGTTTTTAAGAAAAGAAAAAGTTAAGGGTGTTCTTTGTGTTACATATAAATCCTATCTTATGCCCTAATCTCATGATTTGAGGAAATTGTGAGATCGGTGTTTAACAATACCACACTACGCATGCATGATATGCCATCACTTGTGGCCGATATCCCCCTCACCTGTGGTCAAAACACTCCACTATGTCCGATATCACCTTACTAGGACGATACCACCTTACTTGGTCGATATGAACTTGCTACGGATGATACCCAAGGCCCTATGCATGATACCACTTAACTCTTGCATGATACAAGGACCCTATGCATGATACATTAGGGAAGGAGGGTGGTAAGATTCGAAACTTTTCACTAATGGGTGAAAAGAAGGGGTATATATACTTGTTGTTCATGAAGAAGTGTGAAAATGAGGTGTCATCAATTTGAGCTACTAGGTGCCACGTGTCCATGCATGGGTGACACGTGTACATGCATGCATTAACATTTATCCTGACATGAAAAACTCTTGAGGTTAATCTATGGATGAATTTTCATCCATTACTTATCCCTTTGAATAAAATATATCAACAAAATCACCACTTTATTCACAACCCGATACAACTTTTCTAAGGAAGTTGTAAACCGATACACTTCACCTCCTTGACATGCTTTGCACATCATGGGATTTTCCAAGAGTCCAAAAAATGATATGAGACTCCTCCTTTGGCTCCTTGTCCGATAGGCACTCATATGTAAGCTTTTCAACTTGATACAACCCAAGTTAGGGTTTCATATTCAACCCTTTTTCCTTGGTCATTTCACCACCAAGATCACCATCACTCACAATAGATTCAAACATGGTGTTTCCTTCTTTATTTCTCATCTACATGATACTAGGAGGGAGTAGGGACACTCTAGAGATGGTGATTTGCATATCAACCCTATATTTTGGGTAAATTACAATTTGTACCAAAATTGGTGCACAAGGTACTAACATTATTCAAACATGTTCAAACTTGGAATTTAGGCTTTCCACAAGAAACCAATTAGCATCATTCTCTCTATTATGATGCTAAAACATATAGGGCACGTTCAACATGTGACATATTGCAATACAACCCCTCAACTTGGGTAAATTGCACTTTGGTCCAAAATAAAGGAACATTGCTCAAACAACATTCAATCAGGACCAAACTTGGAACATAAGCGTGTCACATGATAAGAAAACACCTTAGAGGATTATATTAAAGTTCTAAGAAACTTACTTAGTCAAGAAAATAGAGTTACCTCATAACCTAGGTCAGGGTCATTACACCGTGGGATCCACAATTTTTTCGGTGGACATGCACAAGGCGGTGGAGACCTTGTTGTAGAGGAGAAACAACAGCTGAGGCAGTAGTGACAACTCAGGTTGAGCATACTATCTATCGTGTCTTGTAGATAGAAGTCCTATGTTTCGTCTCTGTACTCTCTTGTCCTTGGAGTTGGTTCGTAATGGTTTCATGAACAATCTGAGATTTTGGCTTGTATGCCTCAAGGTTTTATGTTGCTCCAGTATGAACTTTGATAGAGAAACTATTATATGTTGTCCTCGAGAGGAAATGAATAATGTTTTACAATGTAAATCTTGATATATATGAGTTTTGGATCTTTCAGTAAGAGTATTCTGGACAAGGATCTCCTTACAAAATGGTTTTAAATTTTAGTGATTTTTGTTAATCCACTATTTATGTTTATTCCACTCAATTAGTAACGATTTGTTTGTAGGTTTGATGACGGTCGTTTCAGTTAAGGAAATTCACTAAGATTTGATTCATGGCTGATATCACCCTAAACACCTCTAAACTGATACCATTTGAATGCCTTGCCCGATACAAATAATGGTACCTTGGCTGACACAAGTAGATGTGTCTAGGTCAACACAAGTAGTTGTGCCTTGGCCGACACAAGTAAATGTGTTGAGGACAATGCAAAGATTAGAATGAAGGCCGATACACCTTGATGAGTGTAGGCTGATACATCTTGAATGTAATCAATTAATATACTATGAAGTAATGCGATGGATACACTTTAATAAGTCTAGGCTGATAAACCCTAAAGAAAGATAAATCAATGTAATAAGTATGTTGAAGTCAATATCCTAGTAAGGATGAGAGAGAAACTTGCACTACTCACATAAGAAAGGTAATACTTCATGTGTAATCAATTGATGATATTTGATGAAGTATGCAAACACTTATGGCAAAAATATAGCTCTTATGATGTGAATTAGGGTTTGGTTTATAAATATGCACTTGAAAGCCATAAACCAGTTACAAGGGAAAACCCTAACCCTAACTATGAGAGGGTTGCAATTTGTATGATCCTCTTTATGGCATGGACATGATATTTACTTAATATTGCATTCTCTATGAAATCCTAACCATGTAGGTATTATGAAATAATGAACATAACAATGTATGATCTATGATGATTCAGCACAATATAAATTATATAAGGTCTTGTGAGCCATATACTTGACTTACATATGGGTCTGATGACCTAGAGATGATTGTTACCTGGTAAAAGGTGACATTGTTCAACAATGAACTGAGGGTTTGATACCCAAACATGTGATCATGATAATGATAATGTTGAAGGGATGAGATTCTCAATAAAGTGCTCAAGGGATTGAGATCCCAGGATGAGTGTAATAAGATATGTTCCAATTGATACAAAATTTATTGAAAGATATGTTACACCTTTCTATGTAGCATTTGTAACTTGATTGATGCTAAAAGATGTTGTAATGCACTTAATCTATCAGGTGAACTAAAAATGTAGTTTCCCTAGCCATAAAACCATTCAGTGTCAGGATTTCCTAGATGGTGAAACGAGTTTTACTCGGAGGGCATATTTTAGAATATGCGAGGGTGCAAAATGAATATTCCTTACTTCCTTCAAACCCTGGGATTGGCCTTGAGCCATTTTACTAAAAAGAGTGCAGTTGTAGGCCATATCTCTAATGCAACCCTGAGAACAGTGTGGCTGCAGGCCATGACTCAATATATATAAACAAGATTGATTGTAGCTCATACCTTAAATAGAGAACTTGCTACGTGATGTATCTCTATAGTGAAGAGCATCTATACACCAGGCTAGATAAAATGCAGATTGACTCATATGTCACTACCAATAATCTCGTACTGGCCAAGAAAGGAGAGGTCACAGATTCTAGCTCTTCCATAGACCTATATGGCACTGATGCTTACTTTGTAGTGGTCAGTTGGAGATTGAAGGTATATTCCCATCTCTCTAGGGAATAAGATGTATTGTTTAAAGGTGTAATCAGTCATGTAGCATATTTATTTAAGGATCAAATAGATGATAGTAAATGAGGCTGAATATACTTCTACATGTCTTAGTTGATAAATGTTATACATGTTCTTCATATTCCTTTTAAAAGTAATTAAATGATCTATTGCTCAGTTGTAGATATTTGAATTAATGAGATGATGAGACTGCTTTACTTTGCATACAATCAACAGTTATACATGTTTAATTCAATAAAGGTTTCTTCTTCTCTCATTCATAAAAGCGTAACTGTGATAATAAGACTATTGGTGGAGAGTTATATCTCTTGCTGGGACTTATTGTCTCACCCCATGTGTTCCACAACCTTTTAGGTGGACGTGCACGAAGAGGTAGAGATCATGCAGCAGAGAAAAGGCAACAACAACAAGAACAATAGTAACATCCCAGGTTGAGTGTGTTGTTATGTGTCTTGTAGATATAGAGTCCTATGTGTCGTCCATGTACTCTCAAGTCCTTTAGAAGATAGTGCATAAATAGTTTTATAATCGATCTAATATTTTGGCTAGTATGCCTCGATGCATAATGTTGCTCTTGTATATGTTTTGGTAAAGCAACTGTTATCTCATATCCTTACAAGGTGATGGAACAATGTATGTACAAAGTGAACCATGATGTATAAATGGTTTGGTTTTTTCAAAAAAGAATTTTGTGGTAATGGATCTCTTAGCAAAAAGGTTTTAAATTTTAGTGATTTTCGATAATTTTTTGTTAATGATTATTTCTGCAGTAGTTTTATGCAATTCTGTTGTCGATTTGATAGAGATCATCACAATTTTTGGTATCAGAGACTTAGGTCTGCTGAGTCTATAGGGACATAGGATTAAGGTCGTTGAGTTTGTTCTAGTGTCCTCCAGTTTATCTTATAGTGACTTTTACTTATATAAAAGAAGAAGTAAAGCTTAAAGATGTTTGGAGAACACGAAAAATACATTGCTGAGAGCAACATTGCTGCACCAGGAAGAGGTGTAAGGGAACATGCCAGTAAAGAACAAGTGCCTGAGAATCCCCAAGTGGATCAGACTATGCTGGAGAACCATGCTTTCCATGTTCTTTTTGGGCAGTTCATGACAACAGTAACACATATGGCAGACAGGATACCAGCACCACCCCCTAGGGCACCAGATCCCAATGTAGAATCTTCGAGTGCTAGTAAGACTTTTGAACTGCTACCTCGCATGGGAGATATAGAATATGCTGAAACAGCTGACCCATCAGATGCATATATGTGGCTCATTAAGTTAGAAAAAGCTTTTAAGATCCTTAGAATCCTAGAAACTGAAAAAGTTAGGCATGATGTGTACCTGTTGAAGGGAAGTGCTAGCCATTGGTGGGCCATCAAAGAGCAGAAGAGGCCAAATGTTGAGGTCGGATGGGAGGAATTCTGATGTGAGTTCACCAATATGTACTTTGCTCGGATGTACCCAGATGAGAAAATCTCACAGTTTGAACAAATTAGCAAGGGCCTATGAAGATTAATGAGTAAGAAGCTAAATTCATGGAACTTCTACATTTTTGTATGCACATGGCTAGTACAGACCAGGAGAGGATTTAGAGCTTTGAAAATGGTTTGAATGCTGAGTTGACCACTCTTGTATCTACTCTGGAGAATAGGGAGAGATTTGCTATGTTTGTGGAATCAGTTAGGAGGATAGAAAAATTAGTAACTGAGAAATGTGAGGATAATTTTAGGAAAAGACCTACCCACTTCCAAGGACATAGGTCCAAAAGCTACAAGAAACCAAGGTTTTATGAACTGTCAACACCACACAGGTTCAATACTCAGACACAGTGGACATCAAGTAGGGGTAGAGGTTGTAATTTTCCACCTACTGGAGCCCAGAGTATGGCGTAAATGTTAGTGAAAGGGCTATCTAGGCCACAACAAGAGACCATAATCTACTACAAGTGTGGGCAGACATGACATCTTAAGAAAGAGTGTCCAGTAAGAGATACTGAGGTAACGCAACAACTGAGGCAGAGTCAACAAGTCTCTTAGAGACAACATTTTAATAGTGGTGTAGGAGGACGAGGATGTGGACAGACGTCTCAAGTAGGTTCATCTGTACAATATAACTGAGGACGTGGTCGGCAGCAGGCAACAACGAGATTCTATGCTATGAGTCATCCAGAAGCAGTAATCAACCCACAAGTCGTGACAATTCAAATGGAGTTATTTCATTCTGATACGTCTTCATCTTACTTCATATCTATTTTGATTGAACCGAGTGCTACACACTCCTTTATCACTTGTGAAGTGATTCATAATTGTCTTTTTCCTGTTAGTTGTAGAATGGAGAACTTGTTGTTAGAAACTCTATTAGTTGGTTCTGCAATGTTACAAGAGGTATGCTCCCCTGTATTATTTCTTTCTCAAAACACAACATTCAAGTGGATCTTATACCACTTGAGATGCATGGATTTGACCTTGGGATGGACACCTTAGAAAAATATAAGGTAGTCTTGGATTGTGATTCCAAGCAAGCTATGTTCATATATGGTGGTGAGACATGGATCTTTCAGGAGATAGGAAGATTCTTCCAAGATGTCTAGTATCGAAAATGATAGTCGAGAGACTGTTGTGACATGGGTGGGAGGCATTCTTACCACATGTGGTGGATACCAAGGTAGAAAGTCCTAGTATTCCAGAAGTGCTAGTTGTTAGGGAGTTTACAAATGCGTTTCCTGAGGAATTTCTTGATTTTCCTCCACCTCAAGAGATTGATTTTGAGATCAATCTAGTTCCCGATACGCAACCAATATCCCAAACACCTTATAGGATGGCACCAGCTGAGATGGAAGAATTAAAGAAATAGTTGTAAGAGTTACTTGATAAAGGTTTTATCCGGCCAAGTACATCGCTGTGGGGTGCTCCGGTACTTTTTGTAAAGAAAAAGGATGGATCTATGAGGTTATGTATAGACTATAGACTGTTGAACATGGTGACAATAAAGAACAAATATCCTCTGCCAAAGATAGATTATTTGTTTGACCAGTTGCATGGTGCAACAATAATATCTAAGATAGACCTGAGGTCATGATATCATGAATTACGGATTAAGGAAGATGACATACCCAAGTCAGCCTTTAGGACAAGGTATGGTCATTATGAGTTTATAGTTATGTCGTTTGTACTAACTAATGCATAAACAACATTCATGGATCGAATGAACAGAGTATTCTGGCCATTCCTTGATCAATTTAAGTAGTCTTTATAGATGACATTCTAATATACAGTCGATATAGCCAACAATATGAACAACATCTTCGTCAAGCATTGACTATATTAAGACAACACAAGCTATATGCTAAGTTTAGAAAGTGTGAGTTTTGTTGTTAGAAGTATCTTTTCTAGGACATATCATATCGGCTAAAGGTATTTGTTTTGATCCTAAAAAGGTGGATTCTATTCTAGAATGGGAACAACCCAAGACACCAATAGAGATTCACAGTTTCCTAGGTTTGGCAGGTTACTATAGGAGATTCATCAAAGACTTCAGTTCTGTAGCATTACCCCTAACTAAGTTAACCAGGAAGGATGTTACTTTTGTCTGGAATGACAAGTGTCAACTCTCTTTCTAGTTGTTGAAGGAAAAGTTGACCAGTGCACCGGTATTAGTCTTACCTGAGCAGGGAAAGGATACATTATCTTTTGTGATGCTTCGAAGAATGGTTTAGGATTTGTGTTAATGCAACATAAACAAGTGATTTCTTTTGCCTCTCGAAAGCTTAAGAAACACAAGGAGAATTATCCTACACATGATCTGGAATTGGCTGTAGTGATTCATGCCTTGAAAATCTGGAGACATTACATGTATGGGGAGAAGTGTCAGATTTTCACAGACCATAAGAATCTGAAGTACATCTTTTCATAGTAAGAATTAAACATGAGTCAGTGTTTCTGGATGAAACTAATAAAATATTATGATTGTATGATTGATTATCATCCATGAAAGACTAATGTGGTGGTAGATGCGTTAAGCAGAAAGTCCTCATCTTCGTTCACATATAAAGCACAGTTGAATTTGTTGGTGTGTCATAAGCGAGATATGTTAGTTTCCTTACGACAATGAATGTACAACTGGAAGTATCCTTGTTATCTAGATTGTTGGCACAGATGCAAGTGAAACCTACACTGAGACAACATATTAAAGAAGCACAACAGGTTGTTACTATGATACAGTAGATCAGATCAGAATATGGCAGTGAGAAGCGGGATGGCTTTCGTGAGACAGAAGATTGAATAGTTTGCTACCATGGTAGAATTGTGGTACTTGATGTTAATAACTTAGGGAAGATAGTTATGGAAGAATCTCACTCATCTATGTATGCTATGCATCTAGGAAGTACTAAGATGTATCATAATTTAAAAGATATGTATTGGTGGCCTGGTTTGAAGAAAGATGTAGCTGAGTTTGTTATGCGATGTCTAGTGTGTCAGTAAGTTAAGGTTGAACACCAAAAGCCGACAGGAACATTACAACCATTACCCATACCACAGTGGAAGTGAGATAATGTGACAATGGATTTTGTAGTTGGTTTTCCTAGAACAACCAAGGGTCACGATTCTATTTGGGTGATTGTTGATATATTGACAAAATCGACACATTTTCTTCCTGCTAAGACAACATACACTGTTGAGAAACTTGTACATGTTTATGTAGATGAGATAGTGTGGTTACACGGAGTCCCAGCAACAATTATGTCTGACAGAGGTCCTCATTTTACAAGTCACTTTTGGGAGCGATTACACATAGTTTTGGGTACACAGTTAAAGTTTAATACTACTTTTCACCCTCAGATAGATGGACGATCTGAAAGGAATATACAGATGCTAGAAGACTTTCTTAGGGAATGTGTTCTTCAGTTTGTAGGTAACTGGGTTATACATTTGAGTTTGATAGAGTTTGCCTACAATAACATTAATAAAAAAAGCATTGAAATGGCACCGTATGAAGCATTGTATAGTAGACGTTATAGATCTCCGTTATGCTGGTATGAAACAGGAGAATACCAACTTCTTGGTCCTGAATTTGTGCAACAGACAACAGAAAAGATTAAAGTTATACAACAATAGTTAAAGGTACTACATGACAAACAAAAATCATATGTTGATAACCACCGTAGACCTTTAGAATTCCAAGTTAGAGACAGAGTGTATCTCAAGGTCTCTCCTTGGAAAGGTGTTCTCAGATTTGGGAAGAAGGGTAAGTTGGATCCTAGATTTATAGGACCCTATTCGGTGATATCACGTGTTGGAAAGGTAGCCTATAAGTTGGAACTATCACCTGAGTTGTATAGAATACATCCAATATTTCATGTATCTATGTTGAGAAAATGTCACCCTGATACAGAGATTGCATTAAAACCAGTGGCATAGTCACATGGAGGCACAGGTGGGCACGAGACCCACCTGTGTTTATCAAAATGTACATGGATCAAAGCAATTTTATTATAGATTTTGGAGAATATACATGCAATATTGTGTTTTTGCCCTACCCATTCACCTGCAGCAATAAGGTGCCCTCCCTTTATCTAAGTTCTACCTCCGCCATTGATTACAACATGTAGAGGTAGAATTGGATGAGGATATTGTTGGTATATGTATGCCCGTAGAGCCATACCAAGCGATTGCATGGAGTCGGATATTAATTAATCAATTAATGTGATTATTTGGTTAATTAATGAATTCCAGAATATTCTAATTAATCCACGAGCGTTTTAATTAACGCAACGTTTCTGTTTACCGATGGGTTCAGGAAACCCTATTTCCCTTCGTCTCCTGTTTAAAGGAGGATTGACGGCCGATATCTATATAAGATAGATATAGGTTTTTCAGTTTACGCTCACGCACGTAAACCTAGCCGTCGCCGTCCTTAGGAGAGAAAGGAGAGCAACGCGCCGCTAGCACGCCGCCGCAGAGACACGCTCCTTCCCGCCGGCTTGAGAAGCACGACGTGGAGTTCCTTCCATCCGCGTGGACGAAGTAGAGACGCAGACGCCTTGATGTCTGCGTTCGGAGGACGTCGACGACCACCTGTATGTGCTGCGAGCAACATACGTCACCGCCGCAAAGGAGCATCGCCGGATCAACCTGTGACAGCGAACAGGAGAGAAGATCTGTCCGTGTTTGACAAGCAGCGTTGCACCGTCGTGCAGCGGGACATCGCCGGACTTGCTCCGCGATAAGGTATATCCCGCAAACCTGTTTCCGAATACGTTGTTATCGACGAGATCCTGTTTTGAGTACGTGGATTTTATCGCTTCCGCCGCGCATGTTTTCTCCACAAAACCCAATAGTGGTATCAGAGCAGCATCGATCTACGGCGTATTTGGATTCATTTCGATATGATCGAATCGTTGTATACTGTTTTATGTTGCATACGATGCGAATTAAACCTGTTAATGTGCAAATCTAAACCTAATTCCTTATACGCCGCAGGCTATTGTTTTTGATGTTTTGGACGGGGTCGACTATGGATCCCCGCACAGGGGCGCTGCCCCTGTGTACCCCGCATTGTCTGCGTGGGAGTCAAAATTCATTTAATGGGGAATGTCCCGCATTAAAAGTACTGCAATTTTAATATATATATACGTATATGTAGATATACCTATGATAGCATACACGTCGCCTTTAAAATCTGTTTTATGTGGTGAGTGCATGCACGGTTATGGCCTAGTATCCCCTTTTGTGAATGAATGTGGATGTCGATCTTGTGGATATGTTTGTTTGTGAATTCTATGGATGTATAATGGTTACATATGGATCCTTTGTATAAAGTATTCGGCTTGCATGCCGAGCCTCATCTCTTATTTCAAAGTGTAATTAATTCTTTCCTTTTATGTTTGTACTCATATGATGTAATAGAGTTAGGATTAGTTTTAGTCTTTGTAAACTTGATGTAAGGAGGCCACTTGAAGATCCAACTCCAAGGAGTGTCCATGGAGAAGCACCATGAAGATCTAATTCCAAGAAGCAACATGAAGATCCAACTCCAAGGAGCATCCAAGGAGAAGCAACAAGAAGATCCCATTCCAAGAAGCAACTTGAAGTTCCAACCTCACGAAGCATCCGTGAAGTTGTTCATTGTAATGTTGATCATTACATGCTTACATGTTGATTCACAGGTGTTGCATGAGATGCATAAGACCATAGGTGGACCGTAATCCTTTGTTGCTCCAAAGGATCACAATAGTATGGCCATAACCGATGTATTTGTGTTTGTGATTGCATGTCTATCGTTTGTGGTTGTGGATATAGTAGTATATGATACGTACTATAAGTATGTGGTGTTTAGATATGTATATGTATTAATAAAACCCCTCAATTAATAATATTAAGTTTCAGTTGCCTTCCATAAAGCAACACACATGAAAAGCTTGATCGACTATGTGTGGGCACGCCTCCGCGTGGTACACTGTCTATCTCGTGGAAGTGTGAAGGTGGGTGTGTGGGTCTGCCTCCATAGGGTGCACACTCATCGTGTTGGCTTATGGGTTGGACTTAACTAGGGAACCTTGATAGGATCAAGTACCTAGAGTCACACAGATGCATCATGGCAAGGAGTTGTGCATGATCATCTATCCAAGAGTTGCATATGATGCAATTGGCAAAAGTTGCCTACCTTAGTATTTGGTCTTTGACGCCAGCGTTGGCTGGGCATTGATCCAATTATTTTGGGTCTTGGCTCACTAGAAGGTTGTGCGTTGCAATCTTCCGAGTTGATAGTGAGGGCTATCAATTTGAATAAAATAGTGGGAGCGTAATTAATTAAAGGCCTAATTAATCTCGTTTATCAAATCTTTACAAGTCAAAATGTTTTGGACTAAATGCAAATTTTTTCTTTTGTAGCAATCAAATGGCAAACAACACTCACACGTTCTCGTTGCGATCGGTCCTTGAGAAGGACAAACTTACCGGAACCAACTTTCAAAACTGGTTTAGGATGTTGAGAATTGTTCTCACACATGAGCGTAAACTCTATGTCCTTGAAACACCAGAGCCAGAGGAGCCCGCCGTAAATGCGCCCAAGGCTGAAAAGGATGCTTACAAGAAGCACCTTGATGATGCCGTGGATGTCAAGTGCCTAATGTTGTGCTCAATGAACTATGAGTTGCAAGAGCAACATGAGAACATGAATGTCATGGAGATGGTAACACATCTCAAGAACATGTATCAACATCAAGCAAGACAGGAGAGATATGATGTCTCAAAGGCGTTGTTCAAAAGAAAGATGAAAGAGGGAGACTCAGTTGGCACCCATATACTCACCTTGATTGGGTACGTGGAAAGCCTATCCAAGCTGGGATTTCCCCTAGGTCAAGAGTTGGCCACTGATGTGATTCTACAATCGTTGCCTGAATCATATAATCATTTTGTCATGAACTACAACATGAACAATTTTGACAAGCCGTTGTCAGAATTGTTGGGCATGTTGAGGACAGCTGAAGCACATATGAAGAAAGACAAGCCCAAGTCTGTGATGATGATCAGCAAGACAAAGGGAAAGTCAAAAGGCAAAGGCAAGGCTAAGAAAAGTTCTAAAGCCGGGCAGAAGCCAAAGTCATCCGCGCTCAAAGCTAAAGGTGGGATCTCCAAAGAAGGCAGTTGTCACCATTGTCACCAGCCTGGACATTGGAAAAGAAACTGTCCTCTCTACCTGGAGGAACTGAGGAAGAAGAAGCAGGGGATAGAGATCTCCACTTCAGGTATATACGTTATTGAGATAAACTTAAATACTTCTTCATCATGGGTACTGGATACCGGATGTGGATCTCACATATGTTCTAATATGCAGGATCTGATAAGAAGTAAGCCTTTACGAAAGGGCCAAGTCGAGCTGCGGGTTGCTAATGGAGCAAGACTTGCTGCCACCGCAGTTGGAGTTATTAGTTTATCTTTGCCTACGGGCCTTGTAATAGAATTAGAGAATTGCTATTATGTACCTGCCATTAATAGAAATATTATTTCTGTATCTTGTATGGACAAGAGTGGATTTGAATTTCACATTAAGAATGGAATTATTTCTATATCTAAAGATGAGATCTTTTATGGCAATGCCCCTATGTCTTATGGTATCTACTTGTTAGAACTTGAGACTAGCATATATAACGTACATACTAAAAGGTTAAAACTTGACAACTCAAACAAAACCTTCTTATGGCATTGTCGTCTTGGGCACATAAACGAGAAGCGCATATCTAGACTCCATAAGGATGGTTATCTAGACTCTTTTGATTTTGAATCATTAGAGACATGTGAGGCATGTTTATTAGGGAAGATGACCAAAACTCCTTTCACTGGACACAGTGAGAGAGCCAGTGATCTGCTAGGGCTCATACATACTGATGTATGTGGACCTTTTAGATCAAATGCTAGAGGAGGCTATCAATACTTCATTACCTTCACTGATGACCTCAGTAGGTATGGCTATGTATATCTTATGAAACACAAGTCAGAAACTCTTGAAATGTTCAAGACTTTCATGAATGAAGTAGAGAAGCAACTTGGTAAGAGTATTAAAGCACTCCGTTCAGATCGAGGTGGTGAATACTTAAGCCAAGAGTTTGAGGACCTTCTGAGAGACCGTGGTATTGTATCACAATGGACTCCACCTGGTACACCACAACATAATGGTGTGTCAGAAAGAAGGAATCGTACATTATTAGACATGGTACGATCAATGATGAGTTCATCCAAACTTCCAATATCGTTATGGGGATATGCTCTTGAAACTGCAGTGTTTACACTTAACCGTGTACCTTCCAAATCGGTTCAAAAGACACCATATGAGATATGGAATGGGAATCGTCCCAATTTGTCTATTTTAAAGATTTGTGGATGTGAAGCTTATGTTAGGAAACAATTTCCTGAAAAGCTTGGACCCAAATCGGAAAAATGCTATTTTGTTGGATACCCCAAGGAAACTCGGGGATACTACTTCTACACACCAACTGACAACAAAGTGTTTGTTGCTAGGACTGCTGTATTTCTTGAAAAGGAATTTATTTCCAAAGGAATTAGTGGGAGGAATGTAGAGCTCGAAGAAGTTCGAGACCAACAAGAAAGCAGAGAACCTGAGGAGGTACATAAGGAACATGAAGACTCGCAAGTTGTTGTGGAATTTCAAGTTCCAAATGTAACACAGGTACCTCGTAGATCTAGTAGGACACGACTTGAGCCTGAGAGATTTAGATTTCTCGTGACTCAAGATAGTGACGAATTGGGCATAGCAGATGAGCCAACTTCCTATCTAGAAGCTACTAAGGGACCAAAATCTGAGAAATGGCTCGAAGCCATGAGATCTGAGATGGAATCCATGTACACCAACAAGGTATGGACCTTGGTGGATCCACCCGAAGGGGTAAGACCCATAGGGTGCAAGTGGGTCTTTAAGAAGAAGACTGACATGGATGGAAATGTTCAAACCTATAAAGGTAGATTGGTTGCTAAAGGATTCCGTCAAATTCAAGGTGTTGATTATGACGAGACCTTCTCACCAGTTGCCATGGTTAAATCCATCAGGATCATGCTTGCCATTGCAGCTTATCATGACTATGAGATTTGGCAGATGGATGTTAAAACAGCATTCCTTAATGGGAATTTACTCGAGGATGTGTACATGACACAACCTGAGGGTTTTATCGATCCAAAGGAAGCCAATAAAGTTTGTAAGCTACAAAGGTCAATCTATGGATTGAAGCAAGCATCTCGAAGCTGGAATCTACGTTTTGATGAAGTAGTCAAAAAGTTTGGCTTTAGTCAAAATGAAGATGAACCTTGTGTTTACAAAAGGGTTAGTGGGAGCACAGTCGTATTTCTCATATTGTATGTGGATGACATACTATTGATGGGAAATGACATCCCTACTCTTCAGACAGTAAAAGGTTGGTTAGGGAAGACTTTCTCTATGAAGGATTTAGGCGAAGCATCCTATATACTTGGGATTAAGATCTATAGAGATAGATCTAGAAGGCTTCTAGGCCTAAGACAGAGCACATACATTGACAAGGTGCTAAAGAGGTTTAGCATGGAGGGTTCTAAGAGAGGTAACTTGCCCATGTCCCATGGGGTTACAATCTCTAAAGCCCAGTGTCCTAGTTCATGTGATGAACGAGCACGCATGAGTAAGATTCCATATGCATCAGCAATTGGATCTATCATGTACGCAATGTTATGTACTCGTCTTGATGTGTCGTATGCTTTGAGCATGACGATCCGGTATCAGTCAGATCCAGGTGAATGTCACTGGACAGCCGTAAAGAACATCCTAAAGTACTTGAGAAGAACTAAGGATCAATTCTTGGTATACGGTGGTGAGGAAGAGCTCGTGGTAAAGGGTTACACTGATGCTAGCTTCCAAACTGACAAAGATGACTACAGATCGCAATCTGGATTTGTGTTTTGCCTGAACAACGGAGCTGTGAGCTGGAAGAGTTCCAAGCAAGAGACGGTTGCGGATTCTACAACAGAGGCCGAATATATTGCCGCATCTAATGCTGCAAAGGAAGCTGTGTGGATCAAGAAGTTCATTTCTGAACTTGGAGTGGTTCCAAGCGTTGGTGATGCAATTGAGTTGTTTTGCGACAACAATGGAGCAATTGCACAAGCTAAAGAACCAAGATCACACCAACGTTCCAAACATATTCTACGGCGGTTCCATCTCATACGAGAGATCGTACAACGAGGAGATGTGAAGATTTGCAGAGTACCTACAGAAAGCAATGTGGCTGACCCGTTCACAAAAGCACTTTCACAGCAGAAACATGACGAACATGTTTGATCACTTGGATTGAGATTCATGAGTGATTGGGTATAAGTGTAAGTGGGAATCTGTTGGTATGTATGCCCATAGAGACTATCATTCGATGATTGTAATGGGATAATATGTAAACGATTTGTAATACTACATTGATCATATCAATAAAGGCAAGTTTCCAATCTATATGTTTGTGTTTTATATTGTGAGATGACCATAAAATTATAGATGTCTATAGAATAATATACTCAATGACACATGTCTTTGGGTTGATGACCTGAACAGTGAGATCATATGTATGCTAAGAGTATGTATTCTTGTTTTGTCCCTAATTGGTTGTTATTGTGGAAATATCCATAGACATCAATAACACATAAGATTAGAATGTATGTTGGTTGATGGAAGAATCTCATTATCCATGATATGGAGATATCAAACCAAATACATAGATACTTGTTAGAGAACATTGTATCGGATAGACCCACCTTGAGAGTGATACATGGATACCATGATTGGTAGTTAGAGTCACATCTCATAATGATGGTGGTGATTGTGGTTCTTAGACCTGAAGTCACTACACTTATCACATGTCGTTCGGTATACTTTGACATCATCCACCGTGGTCCTGAATAAGGATTGCCATAAAGATGGTGCTTGGGTGCACTGTGACACATGGGGATGACTGTGAGTGATGTAGATGGAATTTGTCCTTCCTACGGGAGTTTGATATTCCGTCCACTTGATAAGCGAGACTGAGAAATGCATGGCCATGCTGATGTGAATCAATATGTGATATTGAGCTTACATATATCTCAGACAGTCTGCTCTAGTTCAAGAAACATGGATTGAACGTTGAAAAGGATAACAATTCCATGACTCGAGTTCAATCCGGATATCAGCGAAAAAGGAACTATACAATCACTGTAACACTAGTCATGAATGATAGGTCAAGTTGTTCTCCAACTTCTCCAATTACTTGGGTAGCAATGAAGTCTTGCTAGATACCAATCATTGTTTGTGAAATCATAATATGATTATGGATATCACTGCCAACGTAATTTGGAGCCTGCCGGGTCACACACATAGGATGTATTGGAATAGGAGTATAATTGTGGATTTGATTGGAATTGCTCTGAATCCCATTGATTACTAAAATGTTTATGTAATGGATTAGAATAATATTGGAGTGACTGGATCTAAGTGCAAGTGGGAGTCTGTTGGTATATGTATGCCCGTAGAGCCATCCCAAGTGATTGCATGGAGTCGGATATTAATTAATCAATTAATGTGATTATTTGGTTAATTAATGAATTCCAGAATATTCTAATTAATCCATGAGCGTTTTAATTAACGCAACGTTTCTGTTTACCGATGGGTTCAGGAAACCCTATTTCCCTTCGTATCCTGTTTAAAGGAGGATTGACGGCCGATATCTATATAAGATAGATATAGGTTTTTCAGTTTACACTCACGCACGTAAACCTAGCCGTCGCCGTCCTTAGGAGAGAAAGGAGAGCAACACACCGCTAGCACGCCGCTGCAGAGACACGCTCCTTCCCGCCGGCTTGAGAAGCGTGACGTGGAGTTCCGTCCATCCGCGTGGACAAAGTAGAGACGCAGACGCCTTGACGCCTGCGTTCGGAGGACGTCGACGACCACCTGTATGTGCTGCGAGCAACGTACGTCACCGCCACAAAGGAGCATCGCCGGATCAACCTGCGATAGCGAACGGGAGAGAAGATCCGTCCGTGTTTGACAAGCAGCGTTGCATCGTCGTGCAGCGGGACATCGTCGGACTTGCTCCGCGATAAGGTATATCCCGCAAACCTGTTTCCGAATACGTTGTTATCGACGAGATCCTATTTTGGGTACGTGGATTTTATCGCTTCCGCCGCGAATGTTTTCTCCACAAAACCCAATAGATATATCCTATGTGGAAGGTCCAATGTTGATTCTTGACAGAAGAATCAAGAGGTTGAAAATGAAATACATCGTGCTTGCAAAAGTTCTTTGGCATCATTGTGGTGTTGAAGAAGCCACATGGGAGCTAGAGGAAGAAATGAGGAGGAAGTACCCTTCTCTTTTCTCTTGAGATTTTGGGGATGAAATCCTTGTTAGGGGTTGATAATTATAACACCCATGACCTAGGTTTTGGGATAAACCTAGAAGCTTTTCCTAAGTAAGTTGCTTAGAACCTTGTCTAAATCTTTTAAAAGGTAATTAAGACTTGAGGAGAGTTTATTTCTCAATTTTGAACTTATTTGCAATTGTTTGTGCCTTATATGATAACTTTAGTAAAGATTGTAATTTACCCAAATGAGGGGTTTATGTGTGTAACGTACCAAGATTTGAGGCCTCTGATAACATGATCTTAATAGGAATGATTGAACTAACCATATCACCAAGGTACACCTCCTTTTCTGGGAGCCCATCACTAAAGAACTCCATAGTTAAGCGTGCTCATCTTGGAGTAGTACTAGGATGAGTGACCAGTCGAGAAGTTGATCACGGCATGCGCCTCAGTGAGGACAAAGTATACAGTTAAGGCTAGTGGTGGTCTGTGGGGCCAGTCGTCATTCCTGAAACTCTACTAGAGCCTAGGGCAGTGGGCCCGGTTGTTACAAATTGTATCAGAGCCCTAACCCCTCCAGTAGGTGGGGCCCACATGGGCATGTGGCATGCCAGTCTTGAGCTGTGCGGTCCAGGCAAGTTGGAAAGAGTTGTCCATGGTGATGTAGCCACCCTTGCACTGGTATTCCATGATCGGGAGCTGGGTGTCCATGGGCCATTCTGGGTCTGCACTAAAATGGGGCAATATTATGAGGCCATATAGTTGAGCCTTGACGAGGACGTCAAGAGTCTAAGTGGGGGAGATTGTAACGTCCCAGGATTTGAGGCCTCTGATAACATGATCTTAAAAGGAATGATTGGACTACCCATATCACCAAGGTGCACCTCCTTTTCTGGGAGCCCATCACTAAAGAACTCCATAGTTAAGCGTGCTCAGCTTGGAGTAGTACTAGGATGGGTGACCAGCTGGGAAGTTGATCCTGGATTGTGCCTCAGTGAGGACAAAGTACACAGTTAAGGCTAGTGGTGGTCTGTGGGGCCAGTCATCATTCCTGAAACTCTACTAGAGCCTAGGGTAGTGGGCCCGGTTGTTACAATGTGCAAATTATCACCTCTAGAATGTTCCTTTTCTCTCTTAGCATCAACTAGAGGAGAGAGAAAGAAGGGGGTGCCTTGTTTGAGTCTTGGTTGAATGATAACACTCTTTGTGGTGAAAGAACCAAATAAGTGTTCAGTGTTTAGAACCCTAGATAAGGTTGTGTCGAGTTATGAAGTGTATATGGGAGTGTCTATCAGCTTGGAAACTATAGAGGAGGTCCCATATCAGTTTGGTAACCTTTGAAAGTGTTCATAATGGGCTAAGCACCTCAAGTAGGTGAAGTCTATCGGTTTACATGTTCCTTGCAAAAGTAGTATCGATTTGCACATAATGTGATATTTGGTTGTGATATCTTGTAAAGCAAGATACCCAATGGCCAATATCTTACCTATTGATTATCCTCAAGAGTTTTGCATGGAAAGATAATTATGGTTGCATGAAGTCACCATGCATGGACACGTGTCACCCATGAACATGTGGTGATGTCACTTCACAAACACTCTCTCTCTCTTGAACCTCAACTATATATACCTCTCTTTTCACCTCCTAGTAAACCTTTCAACTCCTTCACTATCTCTTGCTTGGTGGACTACCCTAGGATCTCAAGAAGAAAAAGGAAGGCTGAGCAACTTGTCCAAGGTAAAGACATGATCATCTTCAACCTTGGAAAGACTATGCTTCTTGGATCATGATTCTTTCCTTTCCTTCCTTCTTCACCAAGTTCCTTACAATGATATCTTCTTTCATATAGAAGTGTTGTGATCGAGTCTTGGACTTTTGATAAGTCATCTTCAACCTTGGGAACGTGGAGATTTGGAGCTTGAAGTTCTCGTGTTGATCTTGAGGCAAGTTATATAAATTGAACCCAATTTTATTACTATTCACCTTCTATCATACAATACTTGGTGATTCCTTTTCTACTTCGACTTTTCTTATTTGAATGATTGTTCTATGAGCTCTAATGGATATATGGGGCTATTGTCCATGAATTGGAGTAGTTATGGATGAAGAGTTTGAGCTTGAATATGATGAAATCGATATGCACAAACTGATATTGGTTTGTGAAAACCCTAACCCAATACAAGGGTAAAGGCATGAAAATCGATACACTCATAATCCAACACCCCTCTAGCCCGACACATCATGTGAAGATGGGGGCATTACACTCTTTGAAGCCTTGGCCGATACACTAAGTAGTGGTGAGGTCAATAGGTGAAAAAAACTAAGGTGTTGAAGGGTTCACTAGTTACAATCCAAAACCCTAGAGGTTGATACCCTAGTTGATGGTGTGGCTGATACACTAGTTGGTTGAGTGGACGATATCCTAGTTATAGGATGACCAATATACAATGGGTTGATGTGGTCGATACACAATATAATAGTGTGGCTGACACAAAAGAATACACTCTGGCCACACCCTAAGTGTTAGGGTGTCCGATACCCTAAAGTGAGGTCAAGTTGTGATGCCTAAGTAAGGTGAAATATTTTGCTATTTATGAAGAAGGTGATGCACCAAGGTATGGTGAAGGCAATTCACTAAGATGTGATTCATGTCCGATATCACCCTAAGCACCTCTAAACCGATACCATTTGACATGCCTTGGACAATACAAGTAAGGGTACCTTGGATGACACAAGTAGATGTGTCTAGGCCGATACATGTAGTTGTACCTTGGCTGACACAAGTGAATGTGTCTAGGCTGACACAAAGATTAGAGTGAAGGCCAATACACCTTGATGAGTGTAAGCCGATACATCTTAAATGTAATCAATGAATACACTATGAAGTAATGAGATGGATACACTTCAACAAGTGTAGGCTAATAAACCCTAAAGAAGGATAAATCAATGTAATAAGCATGTTGAAGTCAATATCCTAGTATGGATGAGAGAGAAACTTGTACTACTCACATACGAAAGGTAATACTTCATGTTGATAATCAGTTGATGATATTTAATGAAGTATTCTTAAACACTTATGGCAAAAATATAGCTTTTATGATGTGAATTAGGGTTTGATTTATAAATATGTACTTGAAAGCCATAAATCAGTTACAAGGGAAAACCCTAACCCTAATTATGAGAGGGTTGTAATTTGTATGATTCTCTTTATGGCATGGACATGATATTTACTTAATATTTCATTCACTATGAAATCCTAACCATGTAGGTGTTATGAAATAATGAACATAGCAAGGTATGGGCTATGATGATTCAGCACAATATAGATTATATAAGGTCTTGTGAGCCATATACTTGACTTACATGTGGGTCTGATGACCTAGAGATGATTGTTACCTGGTAAAAGGTGACACTGTTCAATAATGAACTGAGGGTTTGATACCCAAACATGTGACCATGATAATGATAATGTTGAAGGGATGAGATTCCCAGTAAAGTGCTCGGGGGATTGAGATCCCAGGATGAGTGTAATAAGATATGTTCCAATTGATACATAATTTCTTGAAAGATATGTTACACCTTTCTATGTAGCATTTGCAACTTGATTGATGAAAAAGATGTTGTAATGCACTTAATCTATCAGGTGAACTAAAAATGTAGTTGCCCTGGCCATAGAACCATTCAGTGTCAAGATTTCCTAGATGGTGAAATGAGTTTTACTCAGAGGGCATATTTTTGAATATGTGAGGGTGCAAGATGAATATTCTCTTGCTTCCTTCAAATCCCAGAATTGGCCTTGAGCCATTTTACTAAAAAGAGTGTGGTTGTAGGCCGTAGCTCTAATGCAACATCAGGATTGGTGGTAAAGCCATACCCTAAAAAGAGTGTGGATGCATGCCATGACTCTCTCTCTCTCTCTCTCTATATATATATATATATAAAAATAGGATTGACTGGAGGTCATACCTTGAACAGAGAACATGCTACACGGTGTATCTCTATAGCAAAGAGCTTCTATATGCTAGACTAGATAAAATGCAGATTGACTCATATGTCACTGCCAATAATCTCGTACTGACCAAGAAAGGAGAGGTTGCGGATTCTGGCTCTTCCATAGACCTATATGGCACTGATGCTTACTTCACAGTGGTCAGTTGGAGATGGAAGGTATATTTCCATCTCTTCAGGGCATAAAATGGATTGTTTAAAGATGTAATCAGCTGTGTAGTGTATTTGTTTAAGGATCAAATACCGAAACATTGAATGAGGATGTAATTACTTCTACATGTCTTAGTTGATAAATGTTATACATGTTATTTATATTCTTTTTAAAAGTAATTAAATGGTCTATTGCTCAGTTGTAGATATTTAAATAAATGAGATGATGAGACTTCTTTACTTTGTATACAATCAACTGTTATACATGTTTAATTCAATAAAGGTTTCTTCTGCACTCATTCATAAAAGTGTAACTGTGATAATAATATTGTTGGCGAAGAGTTATATCTCTCGTTGGGACTTTTCGTCTCACCCCGTGGGTTCCAAAAATTTTTAGGTGGACTACACAAAGAGGTAGAGATCGTGCAGTAGAGAACGGGCAACAACAACAAGAACAACAGTAACATCCCAGGTTGAGTGTGTTGTTGTGTGTCTTGTAGATATTGAGTCCTATGTGTCGTCCTTGTACTCTCAGCTTCTTTGGGATATAGTGCGTAAACAATTTTATAATTGATCTGAGATTTTGACTAGTATGCCTCGATGCATAATTTTGCTCTTGTATATGTTTTGGTAAAGCAACTGTTATCTCATATCCTTACAAGGTGATGGAACAATGTATGTACAAAGTGAACCATGATATATAAATGGTTTGGTTCTTTCTGAAAAGAATTTCCTTGTAATGGATTTCTTGGCAAAAAGGTTTTAATTTGTGATTTTCGGTAATCTGCTGTTAATGATTATTTCCACATAGTTTTGTGCAATTATGTTGTCGATTTGATAACGTTCGTCACAACCTACATCACCCTCACCTTTTACCTTACCTTTCTTGTTGTCCCCCAAAGTAACCAATTGTGGGCTCTGATCTCCAAACCACGATATAAACACGATTCAAACTTAGCGGAAGCGATTCGATTAACAACGGAAGACAAAAATCACGGGAAATTAAAACTTTTCGAAACAAGAGCTTGAATCCATAAACGCTTCTTTCATAACAAGAGATAAACTATCTACATCTATTGATAATTACTTCTTGAGTATTTATATACAACAAGACACAAAATCTCAAGAACTCATAACAAAAGACTCCAAGACCTGAGAGTACAGAGGACACATAGGACTAACTCTAACTACACCACATGGCAGGCTAAATCTCCACCTGAGATTTACTGCTGCTCCTGGTGCTACTGCTGCTGGGACTGGTCACCTGTAGACCTGTGCCTCCGTCCTCGACGTCCACCTAAAAAGTTGAAGTCTACGGGGTGAGACAATTATACATAATTGTCCCAGTGAGAGTTATAACTCTCCACCAGAAGCTTTATTATAACATCAAAGAATAACTTAAGCAGTAAAAGCTTACAAAGTATTGAATAGCAGATACAGTTGTATACAAGAGCTCAACATTTATGAGACATGAAGAATATAAGCACTATTACAGTGTATCATCAATCAACTAACTCGTAGTTATCTCTAACATGTATACTACGCGGTTGATTATGTTTTACAAACAATATTATGCCCTGTGGAGATGAGGCATACCACTCATACTCCAACTGATCGCTAAGAAGTCACATCAGTATCATACATAGGTCATTAAGAGAGCCGGATTTTCATGACCTTCACCTTCCTCAGTCAGTAAGAGGATCACTTGTAGGACATCTTGTGTCTCTACTATCATAGCTTACCAGGGTAAACTGGTCCTTCGCTATTTTAGAGTTACAGTGGCGTTCTGTACTCTCTTCGTCATCAGGAGATTTCATGTTTATCTCCACTGATACAGATATCTATGTTTTCTTCGTCATTAGGAGGTTTCATGTTTACCTACTACTGATACAGTATGGGATTGTAGTGAAGGATTGACGGATTACATATCTACATCAAATTCCTATACTAGGATGTAAGGTTCTACACATCCATATACCCCACATACTCAATAGTATGTGATCCAGGAGTTCCCTTAGGAAAACCTGTTTCACCATCATTTGATTTCTGACAATTATGGGTCTATGATCAGGGCTCTACATTATTCTTGATTAGTTAGGTACATTCAGTATTCATTTACATCACACATTGTTCTTCAAACAATAACAGTAGCATAACAGCTATAAAAGGAGAATACTAAATGTAACAAGCCTAACTCACATCAATCATCATTTCTCATTATACTCATCACAAGTCATCTCTAAAGCATGACCTTGATGGTATTCATGGCTCTCACAGCCCATTATTATCATAGAATGCCACTGACAAGGCATCAAGATACTTTACTTATTCATAAAGCTATCAATATGACTTTAATGAATATAGTATCATCATCCATACCTGGATATGATCATCTCCATATCAGAACCTGCATGGTTCATTCAACTAATAAGGGTAATTCAAAACAATGATTATACTTTTCACTCTTTTCATAAGAGCTAAGTTCTTTGATTCTTATCAAATAGAGTTTAATACTCATATAACATGTCATCACCTTTGAATTAGGGTTTACTATTCACATCACATGTCATTACCCTTGAATTAGGGTTTACTATTCACATCACATGTCATTACCCTTGAATTAGGGTTTACTATTCACATTATGTGTCATTACCCTTGAATTAGGGTTTACTATTCACATTATATGGTGAATTGAACTCATAACATCATTATGTATGAGGAACATCATCATTGATGCTCTCAGATTAGCTTAAGATTCATCATATATCTTAATTAGGGTTTCCATGATCTCACATAGGTGGATCATACCCTAATCATGCACATTCATGTGTATTGAGGGTTCTTTACTTGAGTTTCCACCCTAAAAGGGTACTTTCTCTCTCTTAAGATACTTTCTCTCTCTTAAGATACTTTCTCTCTCATCATACTAGTAGATGGTGATAACACTACTCTATATCAGGTTGGGTTAAGTCCTCATGGGCTAACATAAGCCAAAATACCACTATCATGTAATTAGGGTTTGATTTGAACAAGGTTTTACTCAATTGAACCCCTCAAGGGTATTTTGGTAATTCACCCCATTGATCACCATCATGGGTTAATTCATTAGTCACTTAGTCCCCTAATGTCCTAGGTTACCATTAGGGTTTATATTAGAGCATCATTGAACCATTTACATCTTCAAGTGATTAAGTGAAAACAACCTTTGAAAACCTCAAACGGTTTCAACCTTCAACCTCCAAACGGCTTGAGACCGTTTGGATGAGTTGACCGTTTGCTAGGGTTGACTCCAAGACCGTGTGACCTTCAAGGTCGTTTTCCCAAACCGTGTGAGGGTGTAGACCGTTTAACAAGTTTGACTTCAAGACCGAGAGGGCTTACACGGTTTGAGACCGTTTGGTGTCTCTCGATCTTGAGATCGTTTGAGTCCACACGGTCTTGAGACCGTTTGGCCCCAAACGGTCTTGAGACCGTGAGGCCTCACACGGTCTTGAGACCGTGTGACCTCAAACGGTATTGAGACCATGAGGTCTCAAATGGTCTTGAGACCATGTGACCTCAAACGGTCTTGAGACCGTTTGGTCCACTTGGTCTCAAACCGTTTGGACCTCCAACATGGTTCAATGATTTCAATCGTTTATGATTATCAGTGTTGAAGCCTCCAAATGGTCAAAGCCATGGTAACCACTTATAGATTGAGTTAATTAGGGTTATGCTTAACCAATTGGTCACTCAATTGACCCTCAATTGTTATTCAAGTAGGGTTGAAATTGGTTCAATTAAGGTCCATCAACGTTCAACCATCAACACTCAACAATGTGAATCAACACAAAGTTGAACCCTTCAATTGAGCTCCAATTGGGCCCAAACTTGGCCCAAACGGTCTTGAGATCGTGTGGATGAACTCAAAACAGTCTTGAGACCGTTTGGATGAGTTTCAAATGGTCTTGAGACCGTTTTCCCATCCAACTTTTGTATTCTAGTGTAAATTCTTCAAGGTTGGATCTATTGAGTTGATCATCATATCAATACTTAATTGCAATGTAATTTGGTATCTTTGTACTTTCAATTGGTCAACTATACTTGACCCCAGACCTCCACACGGTCTTGGGTGATCCCCCACACGGTCTTGAGACTGTTTGATTGATCCCCAAACGGTCTTAAGACTGTTTGGGTCAACCAACCCAAAAACATTAAGTTATTCATTGAGATTTCAGTACTGATTTCAATTAGGGTTTGCCCTAGTAATCATCCTTCAGCTCTTAGCTCGTTTGGAATTAGTCCATCAAATTTGGTGAGTTATTAATTAACATTATTTTGAACAGTAATCTCATACGGTCAACGCTTGGTCAACGTTCTTACACGGTCTTGAGACCGTTTGCCCAAAAAGGGCGATTTCAACAGAATGGAAATCAGGAGTAAATTCAATTAAAGTTGTTGATTAAAAAGGCCATATCTCACGATTCCTTTGGATTTATCATCTCAAAATTTGTGGGTAATTAGCCTACATAATTATGAACAGAAATATTATACGGTCCATGCTCGTTCAACGCGGTTAAATGGTCTTGAATACCGTTTTCCCTTACACGGTCCTGAGACCGTTTGCTCACCACACGGTTTTGCAAACCGAGAGAGCAATTTGTGGAGACCGTTTAGTAAAGTGAAAAGTAGTGGATTAACTTTGGAAATAACGTATTCATATCCTAGCTCAAGAACAGCAAGGATTTCTCACGGATTTGCTTGCAAGGTAGCAAAGGAAGGTAGAGAAGAAGAAGAACTATCATCTAAAAGCATAAACGAGATGTATTTAACAAAGCATAGGTTTAGAGTTATAAAACCCGCCTAAAGCTTGCTCCTTGAGCTACAAGCTTTCGAGCTCCAAGCTTTTAATGGCGTCCTTGAGCTTCCACAGGTCGGCCAAGGTGAAACCTCCAGGGAAAGTCGAGAAGAGATGGCTAGAAAGGTGGAGCTATGTGAGCTAGCCATCAATTTGACCTCGAATTCGAGTTCTAACCATGAACTTAAGCAAAAGGGAGGATTCAAACCTACCTTGCCCTCCTTGGTCGTCCTCCTTAGCTCCACAGCTCCTCTTTAGTCGGTTTGGGTGAATAGAATAGTGAAGGAAACGAAGGGAAAGTTCCCTTGCTTAGAGAGGTGGAGAGTATATATACTTGGGGTGAGGTTTTAACATAAACTCATAAGTTCTCCATATTTTCAACTTAGTCCCTCCATCCTTCTATGCTCGTCCCTTCATATTAATTCTAAGGACAAACCTTCTTCTAAGGTCAAGAAATGAGGGCAAAGAAGATCAACCTATTAGTTAAGCATACACATAAAAGGGCTACATCACATACACCTTGATTATTCAATCACAAAGGTGTTTTTCATTATATGATTATTCAATTAAAGTGACCTCTTAATCATTTCTTCTCTAAATGATGACAAGAGTCTTAAAAAATACTTTTGATGGTGTAAATTACAAGTTGCACCCCTCAAATTGGGTAAATTGCACTTTACCCCAATTTAGGGTTTTCAAGCACATGGATTGCTTCCACAGCTGCACCTTGGTGCCCAAGCTTGGGAAATCCCTCAAACTTCATCATTCTCATGATGTATAAACATTAGAGGAACATCTCAACATGTGCAAATTACAAGTTAACCCTTTTAACTGGGTAATTTGCACATAGGTCCCTGTATTACAAAACAATGCTACAACTTTATATAAAAAGGAGCAAAAACTGAATTATATGTTTCTGAGAAACTTAATTACATGCCCAAAGTTAATCACAAGGATTTAATTACATATTTAGGCAAAACACCTAGGGTTAACTCATAATCCCAGGTCAGGGATGTTACAAATTATCCACCCCTTACAAGGATTTCATCCCCGAAATCGATAAGACATATTAAGAGAAAAGGGCAGGATACTTCCTTCTCATTTCATCCTCTAATTCCCAAGTGGCTTCTTCAACACCACGGTGGTTCCAGAGGACTTTCACAAGACTTATATCTTTCTTCTTTAACTTTTTAATTCTGTTATCAAGGATTGA
Organism: Alisma plantago-aquatica; assembly: GCA_963693085.1. NCBI lineage: Eukaryota > Viridiplantae > Streptophyta > Magnoliopsida > Alismatales > Alismataceae > Alisma > Alisma plantago-aquatica. The sequence goes on along the minus strand of OY856409.1, from coordinate 1,975,920,817 downwards.
CACTGGTCCTTCCTCATAGGATATATCATCATTCAATTCTACCTCCATAGGTTGTAGAACTGACTCGGTGTCTGGGTGACATTTCTTCAGCATAGAAATGTGAAACACAGGGTGTAACCTCTGTAACTCTGGTGGCAGCTCTAGTCTATATGCTACCTTTCCAATCCGTTCAATGATTGGATAAGGCCCCATATATCTAGGAGCTAACTTCCCTTTCCTTCCGAAACGAAGGACTCCTTTCCAAGGCGAGACTTTGAGATACAATTTGTATCCAACCTGGAACTCTAAGGGTCTACGCCGCTTTTCAGCATTAGATTTCTGCCTATCCTGTACAGTCTTAATCTTTTATTGTATTACTTTAATTTTCTCTGTGGTCTGCTGCACAAGATCAGGACCTAACAACTGACGCTCACCAGTCTCGAACCAACACAGAGGTGATCTACAACGTCTACCATACAAGGCTTCATAAGGTGCCATATCAATGCTATGTTGATAGCTATTGTTATAAGCAAACTCTATCAAGCTTAGGTGTAGATCCCAACTTCCCGTAAACTGGAGAGCACATGCTCTCAACAAGTCTTCTAAGGTCTGTATGGTCCTTTCTGACTGTCCATCAGTCTGTGGATGAAAGGCCGTACTAAACCTTAGCTTGGTGCCTAAGGCTCTGTGTAACTGTTCCCAAAAACGACTTGTAAATTGAGGACCTCTGTCAGAAACTATAGTGACAGGAACTCTGTGCAAACACACTATCTCTTGTACATACAACTGTGATAACCTTTCAGTAGAATAGGTTGTTTTGACAGGTAAGAAATGTGCTGTCTTTGTTAACCTATCAACAACTACCCAAATGGAATCATGTCCTTTGCTTGTCCTGGGTAGGCCAACAACAAAGTCCATGGTCACATGGTCCCACTTCCACTGTGGTATGGGTAAAGGTTGCATTGTTCCTGCAGGCTTCTGGTGTTCAGCTTTAACTTGCTGACACACAAGACACCTCAGAACAAACTCTGCAACACCCTTCTTCATTCCAGGCCACCAATACAGATCTTTCAAATTCCGATACATCTTGGTGCTCCCTGGATGCATAACATACATGGAAGAATGAGCTTCTTCCAGGACTAACTTCCTTAAGTTATCCACATCCGGCACTATCATCCTTCCATTATAACAGGCTACTTGGTCATCTGAGTCATGGAAACCATCTCGCTTCTCATTTCCATACTCAGATCTAATCTGCTGAACTGTAGCATCACCTAGCTGTGCTTCCTTAATCTGCTCTCTTAGGGTAGGTTTAATATGCATCTCAGCTAACAACCCGGCTAACAATGACACCTTCAACTGTACATTGTCTTGCCTTAAAGAGATAAGCATATCTCTCCTAGAGCATACTAAAGAGTTGAGTTGTGCTCTATTCATGGTTGATGTTGCTGATTTCCTACTCAAGGCATCTGCAACAACATTGGCCTTGCCTGGATGATAATCAATTGTACAGTCATATTCCTTTATTAACTCCATCCAACGACGTTGCCTCATGTTAAGCTCATGCTGAGAGAAGATATACTTAAGGTTCTTATGGTCTGTGAAAATCTGGAATGTTCTCCGTAGAGATAATGTCTCCAGATTTTCAAGGCATGAACCACGACAGCTAACTCCAGATCGTGTGTCGGATAATTCTCCTCGTGTCTCTTAAGCTGTCGGGAAGCAAAAGAAATCACTTGTTTATCCTGCATCAACACACATCCTAGTCCATTCTTGGAAGCATCACAAAAGACTACATATCCTTTTCCTTGTTCAGGTAGTACAAGCACAGGTGCACTTGTCAACCTCTCCTTCAACAACTGGAAAGAATGTTGACACTTATCAGGAACATCTTTCCGGGTCAACTTGGTCAAAGGTAAGGCTATAGAACTAAAGTTCTTAATGAACCTTCGATAGTAGCCAGCTAACCCCAAGAAACTTCGAATCTCCGTCGGTGTCTTCGGTTGTTCCCATTGTAGAACATATTCTACCTTTGTAGGGTCAACACGAATTCCTGAGGCAAATATCACATGTCCAAGAAAAGATACCTCCGGCAGCCAAAACTCACACTTACTAAACTTAGCATACAACTTGTGTTCTCTTAGCAAGGTCAAAGCTTGGCGAAGATGCTGCTCATGCTGCTGAGCACCCTTACTATAGATCAGAATGTCATCTATGAAGATGACAACACACTTATCAAGGAAAGGTCGAAAAACTCTATTCATGAGTTCCATAAATGCAGCTGGTGCATTGGTTAGTCCAAACGACATAACCGTGAACTCATAGTGACCATACCTTGTCCTAAAGGCAGACTTGGATATGTCACTATCCTTAATACGAAGTTGATGATATCCGGACCTCAAGTCTATCTTGGAAAAGACGGTTGCACCACGCAACTGGTCAAAGAGATCATCAATCCTCGGTAGAGGGTACTTATTCTTTATTGTTACTTTATTGAGTTGTCTGTAGTCGATGCACAACCGCATTGACCCATCTTTCTTTTTAACAAACAAGACCGGAGCACCCCAAGGTGAAGTGCTTGGTCGGATAAAGCCCTTCTCAAGTAACTCTTGAAGCTGTTTCTTGAGTTCTACCATCTCGGCAGGCGCCATCCTATACGGAGTCTGGGCTATGGGTTTCGTGTCTGGGATCAGATTTATTTCAAAATCAATCTCCCGAGGTGGTGGTATACCAGGAAGTTCTTCAGGAAACACATCCTCGAATTCCCTGACTATGGGAACTTCATCAGGATTGGACCTTTCCTTGGTAACATCTACCACATGGGCTAAGAATGCATAACATCCTTGCCTCAACAACTTATCAGCAACCATAGCTGACACAAGACAGGCGGGCAGAATCTTTCTTTCTCCTTGAAAGATCAATGTGTTGCTTTCATCAGGAAACACATCCAACTTGGATTCACAATCCAAGACAACTCTATACCTTTCTAAGGTATCCATCCCGAGGATTATATCAAATCCTTGCATATTAAGTGGTATAAGATCCACTTGAATGCGATGGTCGGAAAAGAAAAGGATGCAGGGAGAGCATACCTCCTACAAAACGGAAGACCCACTCAACGGAGTCTCCAACAACAAACTATCTGCCCTATGACCAACAGTCACATTGCAATTACGAATCACTCTATGAGTGATGAAAGAGTGCGTAGCACCCGGGTCAATCAGAACAGATACAACACATGATGTAGACATATCAGGATATAAAAGTTCCATCTGACCTGCCACTACCCGTGGATTGACCACTGCATCTGGTGGGTTCATAGCATAGAACCTCGCTGTCGCCTGGTGTTGAGGTGGTGCTGATGATCCAGCTTGAGACGCTTGTCCACGTCCTCGAGCTGCTCCTTGAGATTGCATTCTCTGAGATCCTTGTTGATTCTGTCTCGGAGGTTGTGTCGCACTGACAGGCCTAGAATGGCAATCCTTCATCAAGTGTCCCACCTTACCACAGTTGTAGCATCTCCTCTCCTGTTGTTGTGGTCGGGGTGGTCCAGTAACTGACATTGATGCAGAACTGTGAGTCCCTTGAAGCGGTTGACTCCGTCCTCTACCTCTGCTTGGTGACCATTGAGTTTGAGAACTCGATCTGGGTGGTGGAGGGTTAGGTGCATAGAATCTAGGTTTCTTAAAATCCCTAGATGAAGAACCCTAGAACTATGGATATCTTTTCTGGGTTTGCCTCTTCTCAACCACAAATCTCTCTATCCTTCGGACTGACTCAACGAAGGTAGAGAATCTCTCTCGGTTTTCTAAGGCAGACACAGGGGTTGACATATCAACATTCAGACCCTTCTCGAATCTTCTGATTCTTTCCTCTTCTGTGGAAGCCATGTGCGGACAGAACCGCATCAATTCCATGAACTTAGCTTCATACTCGCTAATGTTCATCATACCCTGCCTTAGTCTCTCAAACAGAGAGATCTTCTCATCTAGGAAGGTCTTTGGAAAATATCTATTGATAAATTCCCGACGAAACTCTTCCCATGAGAACTCTATTCCAGGTCTCTTCTACTCTTCCATGTTCCACCAGTGACCATCACTGCCTTTGAGAAGATAGACAGCATGTCTAACCTTCTCAGCTTCCGGGATAATAAGAATCCTGAAAGCCTTCTCCAACTCTGTCAACCATAGATCAGCATCTGCGGGGTCGGCAGTCCCAAAGTACTCGGTAGCTCCGACACGACGAAGTCGTTCAAACGTCTTACCGATACCTTGTGCTTCAGGCTGGACAGGTGCCCTCGGTGCAGGCATGGGCATCCTGTCGGTTATGTGTGTCATGGCAGTCATGAACTGCCCGAACATTGTCTGTACAGCTGGGTTACCCATGTCGGATATGTCAAACTGGGGTGGCTCTCTTAGTGACTCTGGTGCAGGCTGTTCTATTCTTGGAACCCTTGCACCGCCTTGAGGTGCACTAGCACTACTCTCTGCCACGTACTCATCATGAGGCTCAGCCATCCTTATGTATCTTCTTCTCCTGAGGAGCAGGAGATTCTATTAGATAAGGAAGGAGTACTAAAGATAGACTCGACATCCTAAGTCCTATGCCTCTGTAGACTCAACTGACCTAGAGCTCTGATACCACTAATTGTGGGCTCTGATCTCCAAACCACGATTCAAACTTAGCGGAAGCGATTCGATTAACAGCGGAAGGCAAAAATCACGGGAAATTAAAATTTTTCGAAACAAGAGCTTGAATCCATAAACGCTTCTTTCATAACAAGAGATAAACTGTTTACATCTCATGATAATTACTTCTTAAGTAATTATATACAACAAGACACAAAATCTCAAGAACTCATAACAAAAGACTCCAAGACCTGAGAGTACAGAGGACACATAGGACTAACTCTAACTACACCACATGGCAGGCTAAATCTCCACCTGAGATTTACTGCTGCTCCTGGTGCTGCTGCTGCTGGGACTGGTCACCTGTAGACATGTGCCTCCGTCCTCGACATCCACCTAAAAAGTTGAAGTCTACGGGGTGAGACAATTGTACATAATTGTCCCAGCGAGAGTTATAACTCTCCGCCAGAAGCTTTATTATAACATCAAAGAATAACTTAAGCAGTAAAAGCTTACAAAGTATTCAATAGAAAATACAGTTGTATACAAGAGCTCAAAATTTATGAGACATGAAGAATATAAGCACTATTACAGTGTATCATCAATCAACTAACTCGTAGTTATCTCTAACATGTATACTATGCGGTTGATTATGTTTTACAAACAATATTATGCCCTGTGGAGATGAGGCATACCACTCATACTCCAACTGATCGCTAAGAAGTCACATCAGTATCATACATAGGTCATTAAGAGAGCCGGATTCTCATGACCTTCACCTTCCTCAGTCAGTAAGAGGATCACTTGTAGGACATCTTGTGTCTCTACTATCATAGCTTACCAGGGTAAACTGGTCCTTCACTATTTTAGAGTTACAGTGGTGTTCTGTACTCTCTTCGTCATCAGGAGATTTCATGTTTATCTCCACTGATACAGATATATATGTTTTCTTCATCATCAGGAGGTTTCATGTTTACCTACTACTGATATGGTATGGGATTGTAGTGAAGGATTGACGGATTACATATCTACATCAAATTCCTATACTAGGATGTAAGGTTCTACACATCCATATACCCCACATACTCAATAGTATGTGATCCAGGAGTTCCCTTAGGAAAACCTGTTTCACCATCATTTGATTTCTGACAATGATGGGTCTATGATCAGGGCTCTACATTATTCTTGATTAGTTAGGTACATTCAGTATTCATTTACATCACACATTGTTCTTCAAACAATAACAGTAGCATAATAGCTATAAAAGGAGAATACTAAATGTAACAAGCCTAACTCACATCAATCATCATTTCTCATTACATCACAAGTCATCTCTAAAGCATGACCTTGATGGTATTCATGGCTCTCACAGCCCATTATTATCATAGAATGCCACTGACAAGGCATCAAGATACTTTACTTATTCATAAAGCTATCAATATGCCTTTAATGAATATAGTATCATCATCCATACCTGGATATGATCATCTCCATATCAGAACCTGCATGGTTAATTCAACTAATAAGGGTAATTCAAAACAATGATTATACTTTGCACTCTTGTCATAAGAGCTAAGTTCTTTGATTCTTATCAAATAGAGTTTAATACTCATATAACATGTCATCACCTTTGAATTAGGGTTTACTATTCACATCACATGTCATTACCCTTGAATTAGGGTTTACTATTCACATCACATGTCATTACCCTTGAATTAGGGTTTACTATTCACATTATGTGTCATTACCCTTGAATTAGGGTTTACTATTCACATTATATGGTGAATTGAACTCATAACATCATTATGTATGAGGAACATCATCATTGATGCTCTCAGATTAGCTTAAGATTCATCATATATCATAATTAGGGTTTCCATGATCTCACATAGGTGGATCATACCCTAATCATGCACATTCATGTGTATTGAGGGTTCTTTACTTGAGTTTCCACCCTAAAAGGGTACTTTCTCTCTCTTAAGATACTTTCTCTCTCTTAAGATACTTTCTCTCTCATCATACTAGTAGATGGTGATAACACTACTCTATATCAGGTTGGGTTAAGTCCTCATGGGCTAACATAAGCCAAAATACCACTATCATGTAATTAGGGTTTGATTTGAACAAGGTTTTACTCAATTGAACCCCTCAAGGGTATTTTGGTAATTCACCCCATTGATCACCATCATGGGTTAATTCATTAGTCACTTAGTCCCCTAATGTCCTAGGTTACCATTAGGGTTTAGATTAGAGCATCATTGAACCATTTACATCTTCAAGTGATTAAGTGAAAACAACCTTTGAAAACCTCAAACAGTTTCAACCTTCAACCTCCAAACGGTTTGAGACCGTTTGGATGAGTTGACCGTTTGCTAGGGTTGACTCCAAGACCGTGTGACCTTCAAGGTCATTTTCCCAAACCGTGTGAGGGTGTAGACCGTTTAACAAGTTTGACTTCAAGACCGAGAGGGCTTACACGGTTTGAGACCGTTTGGTGTCTCTCGATCTTGAGATCGTTTGAGTCCACACGGTCTTGAGACCGTTTGGCCCCAAACGGTCTTGAGACCGTGAGGCCTCACATGGTCTTGAGACCGTGTGACCTCAAACAGTCTTGAGACCGTGTGACCTCAAACGGTCTTGATAGTGTGAGGTCTCAAACGGTCTTGAGACCGTTTGGTCCACTTGGTCTCAAACCGTTTGGACCTCCAACATGGTTCAATGATTTCAATCGTTTATGATTATCAGTGTTGAAGCCTCCAAATGGTCAAAGCCATGGTAACCACTTATAGATTGAGTTAATTAGGGTTATGCTTAACCAATTGGTCACTCAATTGACCCTCAATTGTTATTCAATTAGGGTTGAAATTGGTTCAATTAAGGTCCATCAACGTTCAACCATCAACACTCAACAATGTGAATCAACACAAAGTTGAACCCTTCAATTGAGCTCCAATTGGGCCCAAACTTGGCCCAAACGGTCTTGAGATCGTGTGGATGAACTCCACATGGTCTTGAGACCGTTTGGATGAGTTCCAAACGGTCTTGAGACCGTTTTCCCATCCAACGTTTGTATTCTAGTGTAAATTCTTCAAGGTTGGATCTATTGAGTTGATCATCATATCAATACTTAATTGCAATGTAATTTGGTATCTTTGTACTTTCAATTGGTCAACTATACTTGACCCCAGACCTCCACACGGTCTTGGGTGATCCCCCACACGGTCTTGATACTGTTTGATTGATCCCCAAACGGTCTTAAGACCGTTTGGGTCAACCAACCCAAAAACATTAAGTTATTCATTGAGATTTCAGTACTGATTTCAATTAGGGTTTTCCCTGGTAATCATCCTTCAACTCTTAGCTCGTTTGTAATTAGTCCATCAAATTTGGTGAGTTATTAATTAACATTATTTTTAACAGTAATCTCATACGTTCAATGCTTGGTCAACGTTCTTACACGGTCTTGACACCGTTTGCCCAAAAAGGGCGATTTCAACAGATTGGAAATCAGGAGTAAATTCAATTAAAGTTGTTGATTAAAAAGGCCATATCTCACGATTCCTTTGGAGTTATCATCTTAAATTTTGTGGGTGATTATCCTACATAATTATGAACAGAAATCCTATACGGTCCATGCTCGGTCAATGCGGCTAAACGGTCTTGAAGACCGTTTGCCCTTACACGGCCCTGGGACCGTTTGCTCACCACACGGTTTTGCAAAGTGAGAGAGCAATTTGTGGAGACCGTTTAGTAAAGTGAAAAGTAGTGGATTAACTTTGGAAATAACGTCTTCATCTCCTAGCTCAAGAACAGCAAGGATTTCTCACGGATTTGCTTGCAAGGTAGCAAAGGAAGGTAGAGAAGAAGAAGAACTATCATCTAAAAGCATAAACGAGATGTATTTAACAAAGCATAGGTTTAGAGTTATAAAACCCGCCTAAAGCTTGCTCCTTGAGATCCAAGCTTTCGAGCTCCAAGCTTTTAATGGCGTCCTTGAGCTTCCATAGGTCGGCCAAGGTGAAACCTCAAGGGAAAGTCGAGAAGAGATGGCTAGAAAGGTGGAGCTATGTGAGCTAGCCATCAATTTGACCTCAAATTCGAGTTCTAACCATGAACTTAAGAAAAAGGGAGGATTCAAACCTACCTTGCCCTCCTTATTCGTCCTCCTGAGCTCCACAGCTCCTCTTTAGTCGGTTTGGGTGAATAGAACAGTGAAGGAAACGAAGGGAAAGTTCCCTTGCTTAGAGAGGGGGAGAGTATATATACTTGGGGTGAGGTTTTAACATAAACTCATAAGTTCTCCATATTTTCAACTTAGTCCCTCCATCCTTCTATGCTCGTCCCTTCATATTAATTCTAAGGACAAACCTTCTTCTAAGGTCAAGAAATGAGGGCAAAGAAGATCAACCTATTAGTTAAGCATACACATAAAAGGGCTACAGCACATACACCTTGATTATTCAATCACAAAGGTGTTTTTCATTATATGATTATTCAATTAAAGTGACCTATTCATCATTTCTTCTCTAAATGATGACAAGAGTCTTAACAAATACTTTTGATGGTGTAAATTACAAGTTGCACCCCTCAAATTGGGTAAATTGCACTTTACCCCAATTTAGGGTTTTCAAGCACAGGGATTGCTTCCACAGCTGCACCTTGGTGCCCAAGCTTGGGAAATCCCTCAAACTTCATCATTATCATGATGTCTCAACATTAGAGGAACATATCAACATGTGCAAATTGCAAGTTAACCCTTTTAACTGGGTAATTTGCACATAGGTCCCTGTATTACAAAACAATGCTACAACTTTATATAAAAAGGAGCAAAAACTGAGTTATATGTTTCTGAGAAACTTAATTACATGCCCAAAGTTAATCACAAGGATTTAATTACATATTTAGGCAAAACACCTAGGGTTAACTCATAATCCCAGGTCAGGGATGTTACACCAAACCTCCTTTCTCTTTATGAAATGACTAATATCCCCTATCATGTCCTTTGTGCAACTACTATCAACAATCTATTTTCCTTTTTCCTCATCAATATCTTCACTTGTAGAGGCCATGAGTACAAGGTGGCACTCTCCATCTTCATCGGAGCTTAATCCACTAGAGGATGATCCTCCCCAAGCTGCATGAGTTGCGTCTTTGTGTCTCCTCTCCTTTTTGTCCTTCCTGTTGTATTTTCTATCTTTCTTGTATTCTTCCTCCTTCTTGGAGCTGCTATTGTGGTGTTACTTTCTAGACTTAGGACATTCACTCTTGTAGTGTCCTTTTTGACCACACTTGTAGAACCGTGGAGTAGATGAAGAAGATTACTTTCCTTTGAAGTGCTTTCCCTTGGAGAAGTTGGCTTCATGCTCACTAGGGCCATCATCTTCACTTGAGGAGGAGAGAAAGATCCAGAAAGTAAGTTGTTGTTGAAGGATGCGAGCCTCCACTTGAGCTTTGAAGGCACTATCTTTGATCTTCATTGATTCCTTTTCTTCTTTCTTTGCTTCCTCTTCTTGCTTTCCAAGTCTTGGTTCATGAGCTTGTAGATTGCCAATAAGCTCCTCAGTTGGAAGATCACCAAGAGTTATTACTTCTTCAATGGAGGTCACCTTTGAATCCCATCTCTTTGGAAGAGACCTCAAGATCTTTGAGTTGATTGCTCCTCTATCTAAAGTGTGTCCCAAAGCAGCTAGGCCGTTGATGATGATGTTGAGCCTTGAGTACATATCGATAAATCCTTCTTTCTTCCCCATCTTGAAGTTCTCAATGAGGCTGTTCAACATCCTTCACTTGCGTTGTGCCTTCATAAGTGATGCACAACTTTTCTGATATCTCATAGGTTGTATCCCATGAGGAGATGCGATTGAATAGGGATGGAGTGAGGGATGCATAGAGGATGCTAATTGCTTTGGTATTGAGTTGTGCATTCTTTAGGGCTACTTCATCCCAAGTTGATACAGCTCCTGTTGGCTCCTTGTATGATGTAACATCACTTTCTACATATCAAAGTTCATCCCTTGAATGTAGAACTACATCTGCCGCTTCTAATAGAGGAAGTTGGTGCCATCAAAGACCGAGGGGCGCATAGAGAAGACTCCCTCTAGGTTGAGGGAACCAAGTAGGTTCTCACACATATTATTGTCACCTAGGAGATATTTTGGAGAAGATCCTTGCTCTGATACCACTTGTTGGATCTAAGGCTCTAGAGGGGGTGAATAGAGCTTCAAAAATCTCACAGGAACAGTTAGACCTTCAAATTATATCAATCGAAATCAAATGCTAAAACTCAATTTGAAGTTCTATTTAGACAAGCATAGTAAGAATGAGAGAGATTGAAACAAACACTTGGACAAGGTGGTTAGAGTGGTTCCAATATCCAAACTAGGAGACCATCAATCCACTACCTAGAGAGGTCAACCTCTAGGACTTTGCAACCCATGTATACTTATATTCCATTATAAGAGATACAAGAATACCACCATACATCCAAGGACTTACCTATTCAAGATAACCGTTTTTCACCTACACAAGGACTTACCCACTTGATCAAGATGTTTTTAGCCTTCACCAAGGACTTACCCTGTTATAACCTCATTTTTCCAATGCATGTAATGAGATTTGCAAATCTCTTCTAAATAAATAAATAAGACCAATGTGTGATTTCATGGTTTGTTTTGAATGAATTTTGTATATAATGGCCTTGCATGCTTTCTTGATGGGCCTTATTGGCCATTAAGCCCATTTGAAAGAAAAATAAAAAGAAATGAAAATGGGAATTCCATTTAATAAAAGAATACAAGGGAATAATGGAATATATAAGAAAATGAGTAAAAGTGATCAAAAGGCTAAAATATAATTTCCCATAATAGGATTTCGTGTTATAAAGGATCCTTGGGGTTCAAGGAACTCAAGATAATTAAATAATGGTGAAGGAAATAAATAATATGTGGAAAATACTATTAAATAAGGGATAACTTGAAACTGAAGTAAAGGACTCGTTTCCTTGGGATAATGATTCCAAATTTTGCACAATGAGAGATAAACGTGTGAATGCCTTTCCTTTAAAATTTTAGGCCAAAAAGACTTATGGTTTGAGAGTTATTGAATTTCCAAGTTATCTTTAAAATGAGGATTTTCCTTGTTTTATTGGGAATACATTTCCTTTTCTGATTAAGCGCGAGTAATGACGACCGTTGGATACTAATCCAATGGGTCAGGGATCATCATCAAAGCCCCAAGAATTGGGGACTGTAGCGCAAGTTACAGGTACATTTTCCTAACCTCTTTCCTCATCATCGGATGGATGTGCCATCTTGGAAATCCTTCCATTGCGATCAGGAGAGGATTCCGAGTCGCCCATACCCTGGTTTGGTAACCTTTCATCGCATCGTTACAAAACGCCCAATTGGGCTGTGCACCATGACGGCAGTAGGGTTGGGGAAACCCTAAAAAGACCACCAAACCCTATAAAAAGGGTCCCTGCTAGTTCCTAACATCCTAACGCTCACGAACGACCGCCTATTAGACCCCAGTTCTCTCTCTCTCTCTCTCTCTCGATCAATCGTTGCTTCTCCGGTGAGAGCTCCGCCTCACTCTGCCGTGAAGCTGGCAGCAAGGAAGGGAGGAAGATGACTGACAACATTCGTCCGATCCGGGATCACCGTGATCCCCGAAGGGATCTGACGGCACTAAGACGGGGTTGGATAAGTAAAGGCGCGACTTATCGGGATCGTTGGATCAGGAATTGACGTCTGACGCAGGGGACACGCGCCGTTAGTGGAGGCCTTCGACGCGGAGCATCAGATCAATGCGGGACACAACGACGCACTGATCTAACGGCCGAGGTATTTCCGATTAATACCTCTCTCTGCCCAATAATCAAATAAATGGCTTTTTTTTGATAAAACCCTAGTAATTACTAGGAATCTTGTATAGTGAAAAGTTATATATGAAAGTTGGGTAGAAAATTACAAAGAATCTATTAAAAATAATTGTAGCATCCAATTCCAGTTCGTTTTACAAAAGTGCTTTAAATTGCTAGTAAAATACATTTAAGTTATTTGGAAACCCTAAATATCTATAAAGGATGTTTCTTTGTAACATAATGGGTTAAGTTGAGGGTTATGAACCTGTTAATTAATAATATGAGGTTTCTATATACCAATATGGCTAAATTAGGGTTTATGTCTATGAATGAAAGATAATGTACATGAAGACCCTAATTTAGGGTAAAAGAAGAAGGAAACCTTGTTATTTTGATAAATTGCTAAATAATGATCCTACAATTGTTAGGACTATAAAAGGAGATAATTTAAAGGTTCTACATGAATTTGATGAATTAGGGTTCATAGCGATTGAAAATGAAAGCAAAACCCTAATTTTCAAGAAAACCCTAAAATTGGATAGAAACCCTAAGGGACATAATGATGTTGGATAAATATTAATAAAAGTAAATTTGTGCTTTTATTTCAGGGTTTCTGTGCCTTTGCTTGTTTACTTGGATATTCTATTTCTTCATTAATGATTATGTATCTGAAACTACAATAAGAGGTATGTGGTTACATTTATGGCTATACCGCATAGTTTTCCGAGGTTTTATCGACGTTTCCCTAAATGTGTCAAATAACTATTGGATGTTTTAATTCCTGCCTCTATAAAGTGACTATGGCTATCACTATGAATATATATGTATGACTAGCTAGATCCGAGTCCACCCCTGTGGCTAGGTCAAGGCTAAGGATAACCTAGAGCAAGGTCTAGGGTATCACGAGTCAGAAACTGGGCTACACATGTGTAGTGCCATGAGACTCTTAGCATACCATGAGTTAAGGAGTGGGCTACCCACGGGTAGTGCCATGTGACTCAGCCCTAGAAATTGATTCACCTATTAAGTGAAGTCATGAGGGGTAAAATGGGAATCTACCATAAGGGAGGTAGTATCCAGGTCCACTGCAGGGACATCGCAGGGGATAGGGTACACATGGATCGCGTAGTTATACTTAAAATGTAATATCGTTTGTTAAATGGTAATTGGATGCAATAATTTGTTATAGATATTGCACGATTAGTGAATCCCCCCACATACCAACTTTGGCTGACCGACGTTTTGTTTGTCGGCGTTTTAGGTACAAAACAAAAAGGACAAACAGTAATCTGTCATATTGTGAAATATACTAATTAAAGTCCAAGGAGGATTAATTAGTTAGCCAGAGTTCTGGATAGAAGTATTGGAAATCCAAATTTTCAAAGGTATGTAAGAGTTTTATTTATTACAACTTTTCAGTTTAGTATAGTAGAATTTATTAATTGTTATCAATTAATTGCTGAACCTTGATCCGGAAATTATGTGTGCGGCTTTGACCTCTCGGTCTCCCTTAATTGGGGGTTATCGGGAGTTGGGGTCGTAACATTTGGTATCAGAGCCATGGTTCTCCACTTAATTGTTAATAATTATTAAATTTTACAAACTCCATAGAACCCAAGGGAGTTATTAGAGGAGTATCCGAAAGACGGAGGTGTCTAGAAAGGGATCACGGCCGGGGGCTAGCAAGCTTTTCCTCCGCACCGCTAGTCGGAATACGAGGACTCCCGGACCTGTGTGACCACCTGGCCAAAGTCTTAGGGTATGAATCGAAATAAGATACCTTTAGGACTCTCTCATCCTATTCATCCCCTCTCATCACATATTCTATTAAGGCTTTAAGAGTAGGATTCTCTCTCTCTTCCATACTCATGTGGTATGGGCACATAAGTTAAAGGTTTAAGAATCCTCCAGCAAATTAATAAAAGATATGTAATGAGATATCATTGAACATAAGTATAACTAGTTTAAATGATAAACTAAAGGTTTGCTTGTTATGCTTATGTAGATGGCAAGAACCAAGATTGTGGCTATTCCCGAGGGCTCCGGAAAACCGGCTAGGAGTGTTTGGCCTCCCCGTAAAGTAAAGGAGTCTTCTGAAAAGAGGAATAGGAACCATGAGGGTGGATCCTCTAAGAAGAGGAAGAGGTATGAGGAAGTCACTCAAGAAGTCCCTAACCCTGACCCGGTACCATTTAGTAACCTGAACCAAGAAGAAGACCAAGGATATGAAGAGCAGCATGTGTATGAGGAAGAAGCCCAGATGGATGAGGACCCAGTCGATGATTCAGAACCCACCATGATGATCCATACCCCTGATACCTTGTGGTTAGAGCAACAGAGGAAGTTGACAGAGGCCATTAATGATTTGTCCCTCCGAGACATAGCTAGAGCTGAGAATGGTGAACCACACCCTGTTCGTCCACGTGTGGGAGCCACCATCCTAGACTTTGTCAAGCTGAACATAGAGAAGTTCTGGGGAGAGGATAAGACGGAAGTGGTTGATAAAGCAGAAGCATGGATACTTGCAATAGATAATGGTTTCCGCATGCTTGAAGTTCAACTGAGCAAGAAGGTCCTCTTTGCTGCTCATCTCTTGGAAGGGGAAGCTAAGATATGGTGGGAGACCCACATCACTGGCAGAGACTTGACAGAGGAGCCCATGGCATGGGCTGATTTCAAGACGATCTTCACCGCCAGATTCGTCCCAGTCTCAGCTAAGAAGGAAAAGGAAAGGGAGTTCACCAACATGACCCAAGGAAACTCTTCTGTGGCAGACTTTGGGTGTAAGTTACGGATCCTGGAACGCTTTGGGTACAAGATGGATGAAGAAAGGAGGGTGGATCACTTCATAGAGCGCCTTCACCCTGCCATCAGGCCCCATGTGATGGCAAGCAAGCCAAAAACCTTCGCCGAAGCCTACAATACTGCTTTAGACATGGAGAGGACTGTGATGCCTGCCCTGTTTCCACCTAAGGGGTACTTGGGTTTCACTGAAGGAGCCCAAGGCCCGAGAAACAACCACAAGAAGGGTCCAGGATGACATCAAGCTAAAGGTAAACATGGAAGAAAGGGGAAACCTCGTCAGGAGAACAACTGACCTCCTTTCCGCACCTGCGGGAAGGGCCATGCTGGTGAATGTCTCTACAAGAAGAAGACTTGCTTTCGTTGCCACCAAGAAGGACATCTGCAATCCGTTTGTCCTATGCCAGAGCCCAGAGGACAAGGACCTGTGGCAGCCCCACCAGCAGCGGCACCACCTGTGGCAGCTCCACCTATAGCTGTAGCCCCACATGCAGGAGAAAGAAGGCAAGCCCGGGTGTTTGCCATTGACAATGAGGAGGCTCAAGTTAATGCAATCGGTTGATCGAGGGTAATAACCCTTAGAGTTTTTCTTTTATGTTTTAAAGTTAAGCATGTAATGGTCTAATGCATGATGAAAAACAATGTAGGCATGCTTGAAGTTATTGGACATAATGTGAAAGCTTTATTTGACTCTGGATCTACTAATACTTTCATTTTGAGAAATCTTGCAACTATGCTTTGTTTGGATATCAAGGATTTAGGATATGTCTTAGATGTTACAACCCCAAGTGGTCGAATCTTTACCTCTCTTTTGAAAACTCCGGTAATACCTGTGAAATATCGAGATCATGAATTTCCTACAGACTTTATCCTTCTTGACATGAATGATTTTGATGTGATCATTGGAATGGATTGGCTTTATACTTATAGGGCCCAAATCGACTGTAGGGAAAAGAAAGTGATCATTAGGGAACCAGGTCACCCACCCTTTGTCATTAGAGGTAGGAAAGATGCCACCACTAGTTTGTATGTGTCATCCCTGAAGGCAGAAAGAATGATGAGTAAAGGTTGTCAAGCTTTCCTAGAAGTTGTTATCGAGCCCGAACCCAAGGTGCAGCCCTTAGAGGAAATAGAGGTAGTCAAGAGCTATGCAGATGTTTTTCCGGATGATCTACCTGGGATTCCTCCCGAGAGAGAGGTGGATTTTTCCATAGAGCTAGCTCCAGGAACAAGCCCTATTTCCCGAGCACCCTATAGGATGGCCCATGCTGAGTTGCTTGAGCTAAAGAAGTAATTGCAGGAATTGTTGGACAAGGGTTTTATCCACCCTAGAACATCACCATGGGGAGCGCCGGTTCTTTTTGTAAAGAAAAAGGATGGTTCGCTCCGAATGTGCATAGACTACCGGATGATTAACCAGGCTACCATTAAGAACAAATACCCTTTACCCCGGATTGATGACTTGTTTGACCAGTTGAAATCGGCTTGAGTCTTTTCCAAGATTGACTTAAGATCGGGTTACCACCAGTTGAGAGTCAAGAGTGAGGATATCCTGAAAACCACTTTCCGGACCCGGTATGGCCACTATGAGTTCGTGGTTATGCCTTTTGGGTTGTCTAATGCACCTAGTGTGTTCATGAACCTTATGAACAATGTGTTTCAACCCTTCCTTGACTCGTTTGTCATAGTGTTTATAGATGACATACTGGTTTATTCTAATGACCTAGATCAACACCGAGACCACCTAAGTAAGGTCCTTGATATCTTGAGAAAGAAGAAGTTCTATGGGAAATTCTCTAAATGTGAGTGTTGGATAGACCGAGTCATGTTCCTTGGACACATCATCTCAGGAGGAACGATCGCCGTAGATCCAGCTAAAGTGTCAGTAGTTCGAGACTGGCCAGCACCGAAGAACCCCTCCGAGATATGAAGCTTCTTGGGGTTGGCAGGATATTATCGGCGCTTCATCGCAGATTTCTCAAAGACCGCCTTGCCTCTGACTATGTTGACTCAAAAATATGTGAAGTTTGTGTGGTCCGATGTTTGTGAGGCTCATTTCCAGGAGCTAAAAGAGAAGTTGACCACTGCACCAGTTTTGACATTACCATCAGGCAATGAGGGTTTCATGATCTTCACCGATGCATCAAAGATGGGACTTGGCTGTGTGTTGGAACGGAATCGGAACGTGGTTGCATATGCCTCCCGACAGCTCAAGCCAAACGAGGTGAATTACCCGACACATGACCTGGAGTTAGCTGCTATCATTCATGCATTAAAGATTTGGCGGCATTATCTATATGGTGCCACTTTTGAGATCTTCACTGACAATAAGAGCCTGAAGTATCTGCTGACGCAAAAAGACTTGAACCTACAACAACGACGATGGATGGAGTACATGAAGGATTACGACTTCACCATTGCCTATCATCCAGGGAAGGCAAATGTCGTAGCTGATGCCTTAAGTCGAAAACAGCTCAGGTGTGCAGCTGTTTTGTCTAGTCAGTGGAAGAGCTTAGAAGAATTGGTGGAATGGTCACCTCAACCATTGGATGATCGAGTTTGTTTGGCCAATATTCAGATACAGTCTGAGTTATTGAGTGAGATTGTCGCAGCACAGTTGGCCAGTGGAGGACTTGACAAGATGAAAGGCTTGATGCAGAAGCCACAGACCCGTCTTTCTTTGGGAATAGACGGAGGAATCCGATTTGAGAATCGCATATGGGTTCCTGAGGATTCACCGTTGAAGGAACGTATCCTACAAGAGGCTCATGGTTCTAAGTACACGGTACACCCAGGGACTACAAAGATGTTTAAAGACATGCATAGGTTTTTCTGGTGGCCAGGGATGAAGAGAGACATTGCAGCTTATGTAGCCAGTTGTCTTACGTGCCAAATGGTGAAGTCTGAACACCAACGACCCGACGGACTTTTACAGTCTATAGAGATTCCAGAGTGGAAATGGGAGCAGATCACCATGGATTTCGTGATGGGTCTACCCCGGACCAAGAGAGGTCATGATGCGATATGGGTTGTGGTAGATCGCCTTACCAAGTCAGCACACTTTCTTGCCCTGAAAACCACTACCAAGGTTTCAGATTTAGCTGAGTTGTATATCAGAGAGATAGTATGCTTGCATGGCGTACCCGGTTCCATCATCTCCGATAGAGACCCAAAGTTTACTTCCAAGTTGTGGAAGCAGGTTCAAGAGGAACTAGGTACAAAGTTGAAGTTTAGTACAACTTATCACCCTCAAACAGATGGTCAGTTAGAAAGGACAATTCAGACCTTAGAAGATCTATTGTGAGCTTGTGTGCTCGATTGGGGTGGATCATGGGAGCAGTACCTGCCTTTAGCTGAGTTTGCCTACAACAATAGTTACCAAGCCAGTATCGGGATGCCTCCATATGAAGCTCTGTATGGGAGACCGTTTCGGTCACCACTTCGCTGGGATGAAGTTGGTGAAAGGACCTTATTGAGGTCAGATGAACTCCAAGTGTATGATGATAAAGTCACTTTAATCAGGCAAAGGCTAAAGAGAGCCCAAGACAGACAGAAGTCGTATGCTGATGCGAAGCGGACTGATGTGCATTTCGCTATGGGAGAACATGTCTTTCTGAAAATCCGACCGCTCCGAGCTATAGCTAAAAATAGAGGAAAGTTGAGTCCCTGGTACATGGGTCCGTTTGAAGTGTTAGAACGGATTGGTGAAGCCGCATATCGTTTGGCGTTACCCCCTCAATACAGTATGATGCATGATGTGTTTCACGTGTCCAATCTGAAGCGATATGTGCAAGATCCAAGCCATGTGCTGAGCATTGAACCAATTGAGCTTCAAGGAAAGCTGTCTTATCCTGAGTTGCCTTTGCGGATTCTAGATACCAAGGTAAAAGAGCTCAGAAATAAGAATATAGAGATGGTAAAGGTTCCTTGGAAGCACCATGGAGAGGATGAGGCCACATGGGAGCTGAAGACGGACATGGAAAAGGCATATCCAAATTTGTTTGTTTGATTGTTGACTTTTGAGGGCAAAATTCCTATAAGGAGGGGAGGATGTTATAACCTCATTTTTCCAATGCATGTAATGAGATTTGCAAATGTCTTCTAAATAAATAAATAAGACCAATGTGTGATTTCATGGTTTGTTTTGAATGAATTTTGTATATAATGGCCTTAAATGCTTTCTTGATGGGCCTTATTGGCCATTAAGCCCATTTGAAAGAAAAATAAAAAGAAATGAAAAAAGGAATTCCATTTAATAAAAGAATATAAGGGAATAATGGAATATATAAGAAAATGAGTAAAAGTGATCAAAAGGCTAAAAGATAATTCCCATAATAGGATTTCGTGTTATAAAGGATTTTTGGGGTTCAAGGAACTCAAGATAATTAAATAATGGTGAAGGAAATAAAGAATATGTGGAAAATACTATTAAATAAGGGATAAATTGAAACTGAAGTAAATGACTCGTTTCTTTGGGATAATGATTCCAAATTTTGCACAATGAGAGATAAACGTGTGAGTGACTTTCCTTTAAAATTTTAGGCCAAAAAGACTTATGGTTTGAGAGTTATTGAATTTCCAAGTTATCTTTAAAATGAGGATTTTCCTTGTTTTATTGGGAATACATTTCCTTTTCTGATTAAGCGCGAGTAATGACGACCGTTGGATACTAATCCAACGAGTCAGGGATCATCATCAAAGTCCCAAGAATCGGGGACTGTAGCGCAAGTTACAGGTAGATTTTCCTAACCTCTTTCCTCGTCATCGGATGGATGTGCCATCTTGGAAATCCTTCCATTGCGATCAGGAGAGGATTCCGAGTCGCCCATACCCTGGTTTGGTAACCTTTCATCGCGTCGTTACAAAATGCCCAATTGGGCTGTGCATCATGATGGCAGTAGGGTTGGGGAAACCCTAAAAAGACCACCAAACCCTATAAAAAGGGTCCCTGCTAGTTCCTAACATCCTAACGCTCACGAACGGCCGCCTATTAGACCCCAGTTCTCTCTCTCTCGATCAATCGTTGCTTCTCCGGCGAGAGCTCTGCCTCACTCTGCCGTGAAGCCTGCAACAAGGAAGGGAGGAAGACGACTGACAGCAGTCGTCCGATCCGGGATCACCGTGATCCCCGAAGGGATCTGACGGCATTGAGACGGGGTTGGATAAGTAAAGGCGTAACTTATCGGGATCGTTGGATCAGGAATCGACGTCTGACGCAGGGGACGCACGCCGTTAGTGGAGGCCTTCAACGCGGAGCGTCAGATCAATGTGGGACACAGTGACACACTGATCTAACGGCCGAGGTATTTCCTATTAATACCTCTCTCTGCCCAATAATCAAATAAATGGCTTTTTCTTGATAAAACCCTAGTAATTACTAGGAATCTTGTATAGTGAAAAGTTATATATGAAAGTTGGGTAAAAAATTACAAGGAATCTACTAAAAATAATTGTAGCATCCAATTCCAGTTCGTTTTACAAAAGTGCTTTAAATTGCTAGTAAAATACATTTAAGTTATTTGGAAACCCTAAATATCTATAAAGGATGTTTCTTTGTAACATAATGGGTTAAGTTGAGGGTTATGAACCTGTTAATTAATAATATGAGGTTTCTATATACCAATATGGCTAAATTAGGGTTTATGTCTATGAATGAAAGATAATGTACATGAAGACCCTAATTTAGGGT